>VNJN01008120.1:0-32377 GCA_008042485.1 Drosophila mayri
CACGTCTTAATGTCCTACTCCCCCTATCGATACTCCCCAGTCGTCCTTCCCCCAGTTGGCTCACCCTCGGAAGGGTCTCTCATGTCTGTTACAGCCTGGGGCAATATTTTAGTCATTTTATGACACGCATTCCTCATATATGTACATATGAACGACCGTAAAATCCACCTTTTTCTAGCCAAAACAAATTGCAATTTCCAGCCGAGACTGTTTATAATGTGTGTGCTGTTGATGAGATGAGAGCACTTTCAATCTGCCATTTTGTTACCTTTACACCTCATCGTCATCTGCCCATCATCATCAGCAGGGGCTGGACATTGAGCCAAGTCTCACATTAGGGGAAGGTGAGCAGTCCCCACAGGTGGATGGAAACCGGGAATGAACTGCTGTAGGCCTGGAACCCCTCGAAAATAAAAAGGCAGCTGCAGAAAGGAGTGTGAAGTAATGCGAATTGAAGCACTCGCATGACAACTCGCCGACCCCTTCGAAGTCTCCCTCGCCCTGTTTTTATGCCCTATCCATTACCGACGGCTTGCCCCTCCGGCTGAGTGAAATTAATGGGTCGGAAAGTGTTGAGATTAATCATGGCCGCCGCACTGGTCGCGGAAGTAGCTGCGTCCCCATTTATGTCCTAAAATCCCTGCGCCTGTTCCTGTGTCAGCTTCTGCCCCTGTGCCTTCTTCGGTGCTTGCTCCTGCTCCTGTGCCTACTTCGGTGCTTGCTCCTGCCGCTGCATTTGCTCATTAAGATCTGACGCAATCTGGGCAACTTTATCATGCAACCAAAAGCTTAAAGCCCCCAGTAAATGGGACTGCAAGGAACTGGAAATTGGAAGCGTTAAAACGGAGCCGGGCAAAAGGAAGCATTCACAATAGCATTTTCATAAGGGACATGGAGGAGCTGGCAGGGAGAGGAAAGCTGAATACCTGGTATATGAGACTTTAAGCCAAAGTGTAGAATAAAAGGAAAGTCAACGAAGAAATAAAATATATTCAAGACTTTTAGTCACTCTTAGACAGCAATACAGAGTTAAATAATATAAATTATATTTTTTTTCTTCCATGTCATTGTAATTTAATTTAATTACTTAAAGTTTATAATCAAAACTTTAAAGTTATAAAAATAAAACTGCTTAAAGCTATGATTTTTTCCTAATATTTTTCCACCAAAAAAGTTTCTATACAAAATTGTTCCTATATATTTCCTCTATACCTTATTTCTATTTGTTTATATACATATATTTCAGGGTACACAAAGCATTAAAAATGGAACACAGGCCAAAGAACCTAGACAGGGAACGAAACAGAGTCAAAAAGAAAGGGAGTGGGCCAAGGAAAGAGACAGATAAACAGACCAACGGTCTCGACATAGAAACATAAATTAAGCAGGAATCTAAGGCAGTGTGAGGACTTGGATAGGGGGGAATTCGAGGGGTCACCTGGAGCTGGACTCCTGTAAAAATTTGAAAAACTTCCGTGCGGGCAGACAGAATCACAAAAATGTTTTAGGCCAACTTCCAAACACTCAGACCACTCAGGCAATCTGAATCTGAATTAGAGAGTCCGGGAAAAGGTGGTAAAGTAAGCAGAGATAAAGGCAGCGGTCTGGCCTCCCTCCCTCTCCCAACATTGCCGAGTCACAAACTAGTGGAAGTCGCTGGGAAATGTACATATCAGAGGGCGTGAAATACGATAGCGAGCGGGAAAAGACCAAAGTTGACTAAGTGACACATATAGATAGCATAGGCACACTCCCAAAAACAAATAGAAATATTATCTTTAGATAAAGAAGTTTCTGGTGATATTAAAACCACTTACAATTAGGTCGTGATAAAAAGGAGGGAGTCTAATTTATGGAAGGAAAGACTTAGCTTTGGCACTTCAAAAATCAATATTAGTTCTGTGATTAAGGCTTGGGTTTTGAGTACACTATACATTTATTTTGTAGATAATATTTAAAAGCCTTGTGATCTTTCTCTTTATTTGTATATAATTTGTATATATATTACTCAAAGTTTCTGACTCAATTGCAATTTCAAATTTATATTTAAATACTTCCTTTAACTAATACTGAAATACCTTCTTCCATCAGTCAAAGAAAAGTCTCTATTAGAATGAAATTTTCCCCATTTTGCTAACAACTTGATCTAGCAGCCTTCTAGTCATTTGTAATCGATTGAAGTAAAGTCCTGGCATCCTTTATTATCTGACACCAGAAACCCTAAAATCGGAGACCAAAAACCAGAGGCTATTTTCGAGTCATTTTTCAATATTTTCCTTGGGTCCACTCCTTGCATGTGTCTTTGGCTTTCCACTCGTTTGTCACTCGAGTCCAGAGTGCAAAATGATAAATATTCAGGGACAGCAGCGAGAGAGAGACACAGGGGAGCAGGACATAGGACACTCCAACTGTGTCTACAACTTCTAGGACCCCGGTTCTCCTACGACCACTTGTCCGTCTTTTCTCATTTGCACTCGAGGCGATTCAAGTGGCACACTGGCTCCACTTGGGCTCCCACTTTTTCGGAGGGGTTTTTGTGTTTTATGGCCCGGCCACTTGAAGTGATATTTCCTCAATTGATAGGCATGAACCCGCAGGGAGCTCCTCCTCCTTCAGCTGCTGCTGCTGAAGAATGACTAAGTTCCGGCGGACAGGAGACAGCAGACAGGCCTCAATGCGGTTATCGACAAAGATTTTCAAACAGGCTCCGACAGGCTCCTCCTTTTCCCCCGAGGACACCAGCTAAACATGTACTTTTCAGCGTCTGTCAAACGTAAATGAACGAAAGGAAGCAGCAGACACATCCGTGGGAGGATGCCAGAAATAAAAATGGACAGGTTGTGGCGATACGGATACGAAATGGGAATGGGAATGGGAATGAGAATGTGATGGTCTAACCACGAACTCTTCCGCTGCACTGTCAGGCTTTCTGTTTATGGCTGTTCAGCTCTATGAAAGTTTTGACATTTGGCTCAAGGTATTTCACAATTCCCTTTACAAAAATAACAATCAGGATCATATTTTTAAAAAGCACTTTAATCTTTTTTTGTCTCCTGAAAACCTTTTAATTTTAATCTGAACGAGAGCATAACGCATTCTATTTCCTAACTTCAATTATTCTTAATTAATTACAGTCGTTTTCTAAATTTCTACAACAGACAGAAAATATAACCTTTGCTCTTCTAGTCTTTTTATTATAGTTTTTTGTTTAGCTTTACAAATAACTCCAAGAATTAATACATTTCCTTAAATATTAAAAACAAATATGTTTGCCTACGAAAGTTTATATTATTATCCCCAATAAGGAGCTCTTAAAAAGTATGTTGTGTATAAATATATATTTCTAAATCTTTAAAATATATCTATAGAGTTTCTTAAAAATTATCCCAACACCACTTTTAACTGCACTTAAAGTTGGTTCCATTGTATATCGTACAAAAGGTCCCAAAGTTCGTCTAGGAAAAGAAATTCCCTTGATATTCTTCCGCCTGTTATTCTTATCGATTTTTGGTTTACTTTGGTTTTGCTTAGTTTTCCAGCCACGATTTCTGTGTCTGAGAGTGTGTGTGTGTGTGTGCCTTGTCGGAAAATAAAGTTTTCTTTTTTATCTGGTTTTTCGGCGGAGTCGCATAGAGATGGAGGGAAAACGAGGAGCCGGGCGAGAAGTAGGGACAGAACTGTCAAACAATGCCACGACGAATGGCGTTTGAATAACACTGGCAAATGCAGTCTAGATACTTGGGGATCCCAGAGAGTGCTGGGAAGTGGGGGAATGAGGGTTAGTTAGGGGGTGGAGCAAACACTAACAGCGACAATTCAGGCTGAAGTACCCCGTGTACACAATTGTAATTTTCGTAAATCTGAACGACAACGAATGGCACGACGAAAAAGCAAGATGAACTCGGTGTGTTCGGAGATCTACTCAGAGATAGCTAACCCCACTTCCCCGAAAGCTCTTCAACTGGTCCTCCTCCAGTTTCAAGCTTAGTTTTAATGAAGGAAATTTCATTTGGTCAAGTGAAACTGAAGTGGAATCACTTCATCAAGCTATGAGCAGAAAGCCAAAAGGAAAATAAACGAAAATTCTTTTTTAATCCAGGGGAAAAAGTAATTAAATATGGACATACTTTTATATTTTATAATTCCTGTATTGATTTAGAAAAATGAAACACGATGAAAATAATTCCATTGACGCCTGAAAAGAATACTTCACAAAAAGGCAGTCAAAGAAATTAACACATTTTGCTGGAGGTGAGTTTTTCGTTCCAGTGATTTGAGTTTCTCTGCGGACAGTAGCAGGTAGTCGAATAATTGATGGCAATTATTGTGACACGGACAATGACAAGAGGTCGTTCCAGACTCATCCTCCCTAAGCCGCAGATCGTAATCTTCGAGAGTCCTGCGCAGGATACGCACTTAAGCACTTTCGATTAACGCAGAGCACAACAACCAAAGCAAACAAATTGCGAAAAGGCTATTATGGCCACAAAGGATCGTGACGATTCAGGAAGGCGAGTGAGTCAGACCAACAGACAGACAAACAGACAGACAGGGCTTAAAAGGAAGGATAGGCCCATACACACATATATTCCTACAAGGGAAGATCGCAAACAAGGACAGGATAGCAGGTGTGCCAACGCAATGAAAATCAGTTAAAGCAACGGATACAAAGCCTGGAACAGGAACATAGGTACAAATGCACTGAGAAATATACATTTGAGTCAACTTTGAGGAGGAGTATAGTTTTTAGTCTTTTAGGAAATTAATATATATTTTTTAATAACTAAACAATATCATAATAAACTATATTTTATATGAAGACTAATTTATCATTCATAACAATTAGTTTCAAGAAAATAACTCTTAAGAAAGTTAGAGTAAGTTGAAAAATAAAAATAATTTCTCTAGAAAAGAAAATAATAAATAATAATCTGCTTTATCCCCATTAATATATATTTTTGCATTCATATTTTCTCTCTGTAATACAGAGGCCCTAAAGCCCAGATCCAGACGTGAATCGTCTTTTGCACCTGCCACAACTCAAATCAAAAGAGACACCATATAGCAGACCCATCGCAGGTAACTCGATCCCGATCCCCGA
The DNA here is from genome assembly GCA_008042485.1 of Drosophila mayri. Lineage (NCBI taxonomy): Eukaryota > Metazoa > Arthropoda > Insecta > Diptera > Drosophilidae > Drosophila > Drosophila mayri. The sequence continues at coordinate 5,102 of VNJN01008120.1, forward strand.
CATCTGTTGTTGTTGGACTCCTGGCGATTTTTTTTTTTTTTTTTTTTTTTGGGGCGAAGGGAGCGGAACTTATTTCGCGAACCAGTCGCAGTCAAACCTGTTTTATTTGTAATTTTTGGCGGTCGAGGGTAACCCAAATTTTGGCGGATACCGTTGGGCCATATAATTTTCGGCATTAGCTTTGTTCAAATTAATGGCCAGGCATCGCAGGCAGTTGGAGATTTCATCTGCGTTTAAAGGCAGCTGTTAGATTTCAGATGCAGTTCACTCAGGAAGATGAAACTCGTTTGCTGGATATTTTTTCGCGGTTATGCTCACACTAAGCAACAAGGTTAAAATTGTTTAAAGTTTTGGGATAGCAATAACTAAAAAATTTAATTCAAAGGTAATTTTTTCTAATTGCTTTCAGAATACAAAAGAGATTCCTTAAATGGTAATGAGTTTACTGAGCTATTCTTCATGTTATTTAATTTTTTAAATGATATTAAATGATAATAATACTCAATCTGTTTTTATACAATTAATTACCCTTGTACCCAATAAAAACCTATCTTCCGCTGAGGACTTTACAAATTAAATAAAAGTAGCTGCTGAGCACACAGAACCCAAAAGCAAAACGCACATTAAGCACCAGCAATTAAGCATTCCACAATTGGCTCAATTGATCAAAGGAAGTCTGGGGTTAATGTGATTGCATTTTAAATGGCAATTTGCGATGAAAAATTCAAGAACTTTTGCCATATTAACAGCGATACACATTCCCTGTCCTTTTTTTTATTTGCACGTAATTAAAAGTTTTTGCCAGCCGCAAATGAAAAAGGGGGAAGACCCGGTGAACGTGCGAGGGGGAGGCGCTTAATCGATTTTTGATTTCTTAACGATGGGTTCGGTCTGGGGGCCAGGAAACTACACAGAACCTCGTATCGGTTGTTTATGGCTAATGGATATTATCGATTGACATGTATTTTTACTTTTATCAGGCAGCAGGCATCAGGCAATTATTAAATCGATAGCAAATTGCGAGCAGCTAGAAGCCGGTAATTGAGTTGGTTATTATATGTATGCATGCCTTGAACTTGATGGCTGGTTGGTGGGTGTGGTTGACCCAAAGGGTTGTTTAGGGGTTGGTTTTAGAGGAACTTTGATTGGATTGAGTTTGCTGAGGGTTAGACAATTTAATTTGGGACACTAGAGTGACCCACATAGATATGAAACAAAGGGAATTAAGTGGTTGTAGAGGAGTTTACAAGTAGGCTTTGGGATACATGCATAATGGGGAGATATGTATATGTAAGCTATATACATTAAAAAATAAATAAATAATAAAAAAAAGCAATTCCAGGGCTCACCCTCAAGTAATTAGCTTTCAATTAGCACTCCTCTCCTATTTTTTCTTTCCTCGATTGTAGACATTTTTCAGGAGGACAATCTCCTGATGTGTATATCACGAAGAGTCCCTTTTTGGGCAATAAAATTAAATCCGCACATAAATTATGCTCCATTTAATAAAGCTGGGAGCTGGAGGCTCTAAAGGAAAGTTAAGAGCAACAAAAAAGTTAAGGGCGACGTTGAAGTCGGAGGTAGCAATTCGTTGGCATTTATAATACTCAACTGTCAACAGGAAAGCGGAAGATGATGATGATGATGACGACGATGGGGCCCTGATGACTTGACGCAAGTGGCTTCGTTGATGATACGAAAAATAAAAGTCACACAAGTCACGCAACTCGCATTTGAGGACATCAATGCGGCAGAAAAGGATCTTTCGGTATCCAGGTTCAAAGAGTCCCGGCCGATAAGTCCAAAGCCGAATGGCATACTTTTTCTCCCGGCTTACAGCCATATGTGACGTGACTGGCTTTATGCGCTTGTTTTTCTCAGGAATTTTCATTCCATTCCATGGAAATGCGCCAATCTGCACTTGCTTTTTTATTTTTTTATACTTTAAGCTTTAAGCAAGTAATTTGCATAAAAAGCGCGACAGACAGACGGAGAAAAACCAGCTCACGCCAAAAGCTAACAAGGATTAAGTGGAGGGAGACAAGGAAGATTGGGAGAGGCAGAGCCGGAAAAGCGAGACAGCCAGAGGAAAGCCAGCGAAAAATGACTTCAGGATGCCATGTGGCGATGGGGGGAAAAACTTACGGGCTGCACAAATGAAAATGAATTCGGACCAAAAGAATAATGTGAAAAAGGTCGGAACAAGCCTCGAGCTATGGCTCTTGCCCGTAACGAATAATTAAACAAAATTAAGCCCTATGTGCAATGAAGTGTGCTAAAGGCCAGCGAACTTAAGGGCTTGATAACGAAGGTACTCCGATTATTCAGCATTTCTGTCAGTGTATTTCAGCCGGAGTTGCAGACAGCAGCCGCAGAAAATTTAATAAGTTTTAATACAAAAGTTCGTGATGCTTCATTATGGGAATGCAAGCAGCTACATAGCCACTTCTCCTTCTTGGCTTCCGCCATCCTCATTACCCTCATGTCGTAGTTTTCCGACTCCCCCAACCCTCCATTGGTGTGTATCCCATTTAACCACATTATGTACTTGATGTATTGCAGTTTACAGGATGCCCAGGTACAGTGCTCTTTAGGATTAAACGTTTATTTAAGCTTATTATGATAGAATTTCTATTAAAAGATCAGTAACGTTTCTCGCGAGGCTCTCTGAGTGGTTCTTCCGATTTGAGTATTTTGAGGCCTTTTAGACTAGGCAAGATTTATTTCTATTTTGTTAAAAAATTGCCTAGCAAATATTTATTAAATAAAAAAACTTTGGAGCAAGGCTATACAAATATATTATTATAAAATATATTATCAAAGGTATTTATTTATCAATTTTGCGTCGTTCATCTTTCTTAGCCTTTCTTTGTGAAGTATTTGTGGAAAGACTTAAATGGTGTTTCTTATCGGAATGACACAATAAGGTCAGTGAACATACTTCAGGGCACTTTTGTGTTATCAATTAAATTTATTTAAAATATTTAAAATATTATTTATTAAGTTAAATGATAGATTTCAAAGCTCTGCAAATATTGATTAAAAATGTCAGCCTCTACAAAAATGTTGTATATATTGTTTGAGCTTTAAAAAACTGTCAAAATATTCATTTCCAAAAAATATAATTAAGTTAACAATATAATTAAGGTAACTTGTATTCCAAAACGCACTGTATGTCAACAGTTTAGCTACTCGGCACTTAAGCATGGTACCATGGTGAGATCTCCACGGCTGTTGATGTTGTTGCTGCTTTTGGTCCTGGTGCTCCAAGTTAACGCACACATATCCCCTCCTGTACCACCGCATCAAGTCCTGTTTTATATATATTTTTTGTTGTTTTTCTCAGACTAGAGGTAAGCGGCGTCGCATTTCATGCAAATGAAGTTAACATGCATATATGCAAATGAGGTTTGCCTGTCTGTTTGCTACATTTTCCATTCGCAGCGGAATTTGTGCGTCGGGATTTCCCGCTGCTTTGAAATTATTATTTATTTTTTTTTATTTAGCGCACCAACTGATTTATGTCTAATGAATTAATTTTGAATTTCGTTATAATTAACATGAAATTTTAAACCGTGGCAGCCAAATTCCCTATAATCCTTTACACCTACACACACACACATGGCCAAGGGAATCCTTTCGTTCCCTCACGTACACACAGAAAGAGAGGGAAACAGGCATAAATCAACGCCGTGTGGGCCAAATGCGATTAGCATTTTATACCATTTAAACACTGTGGCACACAACGCCACAAACAAACAAAAATAAAAAAGAAACCAGAAACAATGCAAAACAGCAACGGAGAAAAGCGGAAAACATTGTGTCAAAGTTGGTGGTGGGGTCTAACTCCCCTTTTTGGCCTCTTTCTCCCTTTGGCTCTCGTTACCACTGAATGTGTGCATCTCCCTTCAAGCAGACCAAATACAATTACATATTACTTCTATGGCAGTTAGAAAAGGTTCTCTGCCATCGAAATGGTTACGAATAGAGGGTACTTTGTAATCTGATAAATATAGATTTTACCTTATTTACCTTATTACGATAATTAAAAAGATATTAATGACAATTTTTGAACTTATTATATTTTTTTCCCAACTCACAGTTTTAATAATAAAAGCAATGCCAGCAAATTCCAAACCAATGTTTAATTACCTGAAAAATATATAAAATGAAATGATTTTAGAGATTTATAAAAGCATTAATAATAATTATCTTGGTAATTAGCAATATTTATTGATTTAAACCAATCCGAATACCACCCACAAACACCTATTGAAATACGTATATACAAATGGGTAAGCCGGGAATAGGAAACCCCAAGTAGAATTGGTCGCAAAAAAACCATTGTGCAACAAAGCGAACAATTGTAATTTAACTGCAGTCAGACTCTAGTTGGCAGCATCAAATGGCAAAAAGCAACAGCCAGAATTGTGCGAGCCTCAAGTGTTGTATGTAAGCGGCTTTTGTTAGGCAATTGTTTGCTTGCATGGCTTTCAGAGTGCTTCTATTTTTTTTCTCATAGTGGCGGGGGGGGACCCCGGAAAGGATATATGGAAGCTGGGAAAATGAAATATCCCTACTGTACACACAGACACTAGCATAATCCACTTTGCCGAGGCAACAGCCAAAATCAAAAAATGAAAGCAAAAACAAAACAAAAAAAATAGACAAGAAAAAGCACAATAACAACAAGAAAATCCGGAAGTTACACATACGCCCTGTTGTGTCGTCTGTCTCCCTCAAACTCCAGCCCATAGATCCTGGGGGTTTTTTGTTTTTGCTTTTGTCGCCAGCCAGTTGACAAATGTCATAGCAATGGCATTCAAATACACTGGAAAAAGTGCAAAGCCAAAAACTTTTTTAAAATAAACAGAAGAAAAAGCTTTATCATAACTAATTAATTTGTATATTAAAATATTTATTAATTACATTTCAAATGTATATATTTTGGTTACTATAATTTCGCTCAGTGTGCTTATGCATCCGCTATCTCTACACAGAGGCAAATGTAAAACAGCACAGAACACTCGTCATCACTAGTTGCAGCGTTTCCCGCTATTCCAATGCCCCTCCTCCTGCTCCTTGGCCATTATAATGTTCGTGAAAAACTTGACACTTAATTGTCTGTCCATGTCCATGTGCGTCATGTTTCCCTCCGCTCCAGACTCCTCCCCCTTCGAGCGACACTCGTTGCCATCTATGGCATCTCGTCTGGCGCCTGTTTCTGTTGTCAATTGTTGCACATTTGCATGGCAATTGGATTGGACGAGGGGAGGGTAGAGGAGTGGCAGCTCAGAGTGGAGGGAGGGAAGCGTTTGGGCCAATGCCCGGTGTTCCATGAGGCGTCGAACAAAATGAGCCGACTCTTGGCTAAAAGCTTGTTGAGCAGTGGCAGCAGGAACAGCTCCTTCGGAATTCCCAGCTCTATTTTCCACAGCACTCTAAGCAATCATAACAATAACCAGAAGCAGGAGAATATGCAGCAGGAAAGGAATGATTGCCTGGCCTGGAATGGGATTCACAAAAATGCAGAAGGACATGTTTGGATGCCTGGGAACGCTTTAAAAGGAATTCAGGCTATTACAGGCATTTACGCCAAGAAGGAGAGTGTTCTTGAAAGATATTTGAATCTCTTAACATCTTGAAAAATACTTATAATTATTAATGCAATAATTATTCAATAATAAAGTATTTACTTATTATAAAAATGCGCAGTTTTTAATGTTTTTCTTAACTCAAGAATAAAATAATCAAGGGAAAAGCGTTGATATAATAAAATAAACATAGAGAGATCAAACAATACAAGTCAAGACATCATTAAAATTAGAATTCCGAATGAATTCACGCTCATTGCAATTACACAACATTTTCCAAAAAGCTAATTAGCATAAGATCTTCGGTTATGGAAATAACTCTGAAGCATTCGGAAATATTATAAATAAACGCTGAAAATATATTTAAAGCGAGGCAGGGAGGGGATTTTACATTCCTCTAAACTAAAATCCATGAATCTGCTGTGCTGCTATTTATCCCTTGGCGATGCAATGGAACACCCACTCCGGTTTGGAGCAATGATGAGGTGGTGCAGCCCATCCGCCGGCAGGAGCTGCTGTGGATGAGCAGATGAACAGATGCGCAGCTGCCACAATGCCGCGGGGCATTTGTTTCGGTTGGCGGTTCTGGCTTTGGTCTGGCTCTCTGGTTCACTTTAGTTTTTTGGTAGTTTCGCTCCCCAAAAAAGGGGGAGTTATTCATTGCGGGCGGATTTTGCACTTTGCAATGGCGCCGCTAATGAAAATGAAGTCGTAAAAGGGTTTGCCACGTGGCCAGCATTACTCCCTTTGCTATCTGCCATTTGCTCTCCTTTTTGGGAATCCTTTAAGCGCCATTTAGCCTCAACGAGTGCTTAACTTAATGAACACAATGGACGGAAGTCGGGTCCAAAAATGTTGTGGAAAATCTAATGGAAAATATTAGGACTTCCGCTATTTTCTATCTATATATTCGGAATCCCTTTGGAGCAAATAATCAGATTTTAATAGCCCCCCAAAACGGGCATAGATCAACACAATGGCGGCAAGGAGAACAGCAACTTGCTGAATAGAGTAACAACTAAAAATGCCATTAATGAATTGATGATGATGATGATGACGAAGAAAGTTTTGCACGACCCAAACACATAAAACAAAAATTCCCCAAAGTCAAAGCCAAGCAAAACAAAGACAAATCAACAGAGTAAGTGCACAGAAAGAAATGTTTAGATGATTATAAATAAATGTGGCTTGGAAAAACAAGATTATCATTTAAAAAAATATATGCATTTTGTCCTATATTCTTTTATTAGAAATAAATAGGGATTTTGTATGGATTTTTTATTTGGAATTCCTAGAAATATTTGCCTTACTATATTTTTTGCCCTCTGTATTGGCCAAGAAACAGGAAGTGACACAGTCAAGACTCAGCTGGAAAACGATGAGAAGCAAAAATAAAACATAAAACAAAATGCCCAAAAAATTAACGACAAATTGCGCATCATTAAAAGTAAAGAGGCAGCGACGACTGGGGAAAACGGCGAGGACGAGGAACGCATGGCTGCCGACAGGAGAAGGAGCCTACCAAGAAGAGCCTGCCAAAAGCCAATAATGAAGGCAAACGCACGTTAGGAGCGATACCAAGCCAAAAACCCGGCAACTGGCAGGCAATGAAAGAAGCTTTAAGGGCACAAGGATGCCTCCAAATTGGTAGGGATAGAATGGAGTTCCAAGACGGGAACATGGGGGTGGTGTGTGCCATTGGGTTGTGTGGGTGTGCGTATTGGGTGGGTGTGGCTATGTGCCTGTGGCAACACCTGGGCGCAGTCATTTGTTTGATTACAAGCCAAGAGAAACGACAATGAACCCAAATTGAAGATGGCAAAGTGAAAAGGAGAGCCAGGTGACGGCAGGGGAGCAATGTTGAGGGTGGTGGGCAGAGTGAGAGGAATCTGAAATAGACCTATCACAGCCTTGGCACCTCTCCACCCCGCAATGAAAAATATTTGCTCATTTATATTGTTAATTTAAACAAGTTGATCTAATAAAGAGAGAGGACAAGCATCCTTGTTTTTTTAGAAAACATCTCTATTTACTAATTGATTAATTAATATATGGCAAGTAAATTAAGAAGTTAATTAAGAGGTAAATTTAAAGTTTTTAACTCAAGTTTCGCCCTTACATTTATAGAGTAAAAACTGCAGAATTTAAATAAAGCTTAGCTTAAAAAACGCGTTTGTTTTTAATGATATTTTTCCTCGTTCATTTAATCATCCGTTATAATCCTGGCTTAACAGGGGTTTTTCTCAGTGAAAACGAGCTTAGTTTCTGGCAGGGACCGCGCTTAATTGCCCAACAATGCAGCTGCCCCGTAAACACACACACACGCAGGCTCACACACATCCTTCTGGGAAGATGGCTCAACCTCATTTGCGAAAACTGACAGGCGCCAACGCCATGCCCCATCCCTCGACCACTCTTGACGCCCTGCTGGCCACAGAAACCCCTGTTGCCACCATAATGACTCACTCACTCTGCGGCAACGGAGTTTACCAACTGCAGAGGAGTCGGGTTTCGTTGCTCTTTTGGTTTTTCTCCCCTGCCTTTTTTTTGGGAGGTGTGACAAGCCACCGGCTCAGCTGTGTGGAAGCGTGTCCTGTATCCTATATCCCGTGGTCCCGTGTCCCCTGGAACATGTAACATTGGGTTCCCTTCACTTTGTTTAGGGGTAATTTTTAATTGGTTTTCAAAGCTGCATATGAAAAATGAAAATTTTGTGGCCAACAAAAAAAAAATGATGTGAAACATGGCCAACATGAGCATCTCATTAAAATTCGATTAAACTAAATATACATACGATGTATCAAATTAACAGAATTATGAGCATTTTTTCAACCGCAATTGAGGGAATACTAATGGCCAAAGTTTACTTTCCTTCTTTTTAAATATTTCTCTCTTTCATATTAAAAACATAACAAGCAAAGCAAAGAATCATCCCATATTCATTCTACTTTTCCTATTTTCCAATGCTAATACCCTGACTAGAGGCCAGAACATTTTAATTAAATTCAAACAAACCAAGCGCAGATGCTGACATCGAGATATTTGAAAATGACATCTGAGATATTTGCACAGCCATGAAGATATTAAAAAGCAGGGAGATGGCTGATTATTCTTTTAATTCATGTTATGTCATCTTTCGCTTTGGATTTTCTTTTTTTTTATAAATTTTGCGGGAGCTCTTGGTCTCGGCCATTTTAATCAGCATTTTTCACTTAGCCGCAACATACATATTTTCCCGCATTTTTTTATGTTTATTTTATGCTCCGATGTCCTGTAAGTGACCGCCGCAGTGAAGGCTATTTACCGCCCGCTTCCTACAACCACCTGCCACTCCCACTTGCCTTGACTGGAACTCGGTACACACCGCACTTTGTTATGTCCTGTTTGCCTTTGCTATGCTCTTCGCTTTTGTTTGCAATCCTTGTGATTTTTCTCTCCTCTCTCTCTCTGTGTGTTCAGTTGTTTTCCTTTTTTTTCCAGCTGCTGCGGCGAAGCTGTGGCTCAGTTTTTAATCAAAACATAATGTAAAAAGGATGCAAAATACACAAGGAAAGTGGCAGGCACTAACCCAACAAAGTACACCCCCTCGGAACCATCCTATCGTTTATTTGGTTTGTGTTCTAAAAAGTGTTTGCCCTCTTGCTGTTGTTGTTGTTTCTGTGTCGTCCATTATTCAAAGCATAATGTCACAATAAACGTAAAAGGTGCAAAATATGGCCCAAAGGCAACAAGCAAAAGCAAAAGCAAGTGCCAACAATGAGAATGCGAGGGCACTGACAGTGGGCAATGCTCAGGACATTACAGGATACAAAACTATAAAAACTATATATTATCAGGAAGATATTGTTTTATTTATAAATCAAAGAAGACAATTTTCTTTATTTAAAAATTAAGGTCTTTTATATTTTAGAGATCTAGGGATTTTATTTTCAATGATATTTTATAAATCCAAACCAAATCCAAAGCACTTACGCTTACATTTTTAGTTGTTTTTTTAATTTAAATACAAAAAATGCATTCTAGAAATTATTATACTTATTAATAAATGTTCAATTCATATAAAAACTAACCTGTTAGCGCTTAAACCAAATATTAAATTTAATGAAACCCTTTTAAAGATTTTTTACTGTACTCCCAAGAGACCAACTGAAATGCCAGCATAACAAAAGCAACAACAACTTTGGCAACAACAACAACTCAACTTAATAACACTTTGCAGTTGTCGCTGCCCAAGGCACTCACCCAGCTATCCCCCCTCTACGCCTCTGAACCGACCAGTCCGTGACCCCCCCTTGTCCATTTGAGGAAACTGCATAAATTTGGAGAGCTGAGCCAAGGCAGAAGAGAAGTTTATCACTTCCTCAACTCGCACCTTTCTCTTTGCAATTGTTGCATGCCAGTCAGTTAGTCAGTCAGTCAGTCATTCATTCGGTCAGTTAGTCAGTCAACCTGTCAGTCATTCAGTCAGTCATTCGCGTGTTCACGTGCGGGGATAAAAGCGTCAACGCAAATGACCCGCTGGCAACTTGCATCTGCATCCGACAGTTGAACGGAACTACCAAGCTCCTTTGCCGCAACTGCACGGAAATTGGATTTCTTTTTTTCTGGTTTAAAATGGATATTTTTATTTATAACATATTTTTTTAAATTTGTGATTTCAGTAAATTTTAAAAAATAAACATTAAAAGTATAAAGAAATCACGGCCAAATTTGAATATATTTAAGAGAGAAAGAAAGTAAAGAATATTAAATCCAATTTCAGACTCCCCTTAAATTTTAAAAAATATATTTTCTTAGAATCTTAACAGCATTACTCTTTTTTAAAGACATTTTAGTATAAAAACCTTTAAATTTCCAGCCCAAAAACCTGATCAGTATCCACTTTAGCTTAAATTGTATTGTAAAGAAAAAACTTAAAACATTTAAATTAAATGACCATTTTCATTTAAAATTCGTGTTTGTCTTAAATGAAAAATTGCTAAACTGAGAAAAGAATTGTAGTCATTGACCCGTGGTGACTTCTCAGTCTCTTTCTACCTGAATTGGACCGCGTAATTTGCCTCTTGATGCAGAGCTCGTAGTCCAGACCAGTTTGACACAAGTTGTTCCACATGTTTGTCACGTGTGGCGATTGAACCCAATTACCCTGCAACCCCCCTCCAACCTCCAACAAATTTAGAAACAGACAGAGAGTTGGACAAAGGGAATGAACACTTCCGCCGCTAGTTTCGCCGTAGAAGTACTTGTAGATTCCCCGAGTTCCCTTTGTCTTTGTGATTTCGAAAATGTCAAAGACACTTGATGTCGATCAGTGCCCAGCCCAGAGATCTTGTGTGCTGCACTGAAAGAAAAACTACCTAGGAGGGATATGTAGATTTGAATTTTAAAATTAAATTTTGAAATAAATTAAAAGTAAGAACACTGAAAAGATCATTTAGACCAACTTTTTAAAGTAACTTAGTCATACTTTCATGACTTTATCTTCTTTAACATCAATGTTAATGATTTATTTACTAAATTTGTATTAATTATGATTTATAAATTTGAAAATTAGCCCTGTTCTTAATTATAAACATCTTCCTTTGTCAGCATTCTTCAGTGTTTGTATCGTAAATCAAAAAGAGGGCTAGAGGAGGGACCAACGAAAATAGGAGAAGAGGCTGGGCCATGGATGTGCCGCACTTGTCGTTGTCCCTCCGTACAGACTTTAATTATAGCCACCTCTACTCCGTCGGGGCGTCTGCGAAGCGGAAGTTTGTTTAGGATATTTGGCATTGTGTGCTGCTGGCATTTTACAAGCTCACGCAGCTGCCTGCATGCGGAGCCGTCTTCCCGGCACCATCGGCCATCGGCATCCTCTTCGTTCTGCCCCATTTGGAGACTCTATTCCAGGCATCCGAGAGAGTCCATGATGCGAATTATTCAAATAGCTCGCGCCTTTGCCTTTTCGAGCGGTATGCATGCGGGCAGCAGCTCAACGGCTTTGGCATACAAATTAGATGCAGCGATAATCGACTATTCAGGCTGACTGCCTCGGATGCCTAACTCAGGTGAGTCAGCCACCTTGCACCATCACCCACTTACCCGACACACACATGCCCTTTGCTGGAAATCTTACCTGTTAAAGTTTGTCTCTCTCGAGCACTGTTTAAAGTGAATTTCTCAGTCAAAAGTAATCCCTTCTTTGATATGTTTTGCCGTCTTAGCTGAAAAAGACAAATTGTTCAAATTATTTTAGGTCGTTGCCAAAAATAAATTCTTTTACCAAAATTTAACAAGTAATTCAATTTAATCCTTTTAAAGGAATTATTCCACAACGAAATAACGAGATACCATTTGAATAATTGATAAATTTCTTGCAGTTACTAATTGTGAACATCATTTTAATTGAAAATGGTGAACTTAATTTTATAATTCGTAGAATAAATAAATAAAACACCAAACATTTCTTAGTTTTATGTTTAACTATTTTACTATTTATTAGGCAAAGGTGATTATGAACTAATAAAAGTCCAAAGTTTATTATCTAATATGGAAAAATTCATTTATAAAAAGAAAATTCTCAAAGTTATTAGTATTTTTGCAGAATAATATATATTCTATATTTCCCTTTATTTTATTTTGAATTTATTAAATCAAATAGATAGAATAAATGCTAAATAATCAAATATTTTGGTCTTAAAAATGTTTAAAAAAACCCTTTTGCTATAACTTAAGTTTTCTTTGGTTTATTAAAGCCTAAATCTCTTTAATTTAAATTAAGAATCTCTTTACAATCATTAATTTAAACATAATTCCAACGCTCAACCTGTTAAAATTAAAAGGATATCCATTAGACAAGCCGTGTCTAGACCGACAACGACTTTTCTATGCCAAATGGTCGCAATAAGGAAGAGAAAGAATCTAGAGAGTTGCAAAACAAAAAAAAAGGGGGACAGGAGCGCAAAAACTTCTGCAGCGCAATAAAAGCCGCACAGAAATCAAAAATCAACAGTGGAAGCTTGCGGGCCTGGCCAACCCCACGAGACAAGAGCGGCAGTGGCAGCAGCAGCAGCAGCCAGGCACTCACCCCTGAGGAGCACCCAGCCAGAGGAAAGCAGTGCAACCACCCACCGCCCACTTTGGGGGTGGCAGTTTGGCTATTTGCCTTTTGCGAAGGACGCAGGAAGCGGAAGGACAACGAGCGAGAGAGTATCGCGTCTGGATCAGGAATTGCAGACAGGCCTAATGGGATAAAGTACGTGTAGCACACGAGGATACTTACAGTAGAGGCTCGATGGAGAGAATTAAACATGTTTTTTTTTATTGTTATTGTTTAATATAATTATTATTAATTGGATGTAGATTTCCAAGAATTACGTGTACAATTTCACAAAAGGGGAAAGAATTTAAACCGAATTTTGAGTTTTCCAGAAACCATGCTTTTTGGAATCTTATTAATATGTCAAGACTTCGAAATCACTTCCTCTCGGGAGCCTTCACTGTACGTCTGCACAGCCGACACTCTTGTGACAAATTTTATGATTGCACAGGAATAATACTAAGCGAATAAAGATGCATAAATAATCAACAAAATCCGCAAAAGGATATACGGGAACTAGTAGTAGTGTTCGGTGTACAAAAATTTGAATTTCCACTTCATCGAAATTCGATGGTTTGAAATAACCCCACACACAGACACTGAAATACACTCCCAGCACCCCCAAAAACACACGTACACACACACTCTCGCGTAGACAGGCGCCAAATGGGGGGTGGAAAACCGGCTTGTTTTGCCGGCGAATATGCGTAAAATAACGACAGTTGTCAGTGATTTTCCTGTTTTTACTTACCGGCGTATTTGCGGCTGTCTGATGAACGGTAGACCACAATAAGTCAGAATTTACTTCGGTTTTGTCTCACTTTGTATTTAATTTGATAATTTCCTCTATATCAGCATTAGTTGCTTCAAATATTGTAGCATAGCTTTGCGGATAAACACACACAACGACGCACACGCGCACACACACACTCAGGAAGCGCAGAGCTGATGTCCTGCCGTAAAAATGCCGAACTCGCGCCCGACCACGTCCGACTTCGTTGAGTTTTGAATTTGAATCAGGTTTTAGAGCTGGAGAACAATCGATGGCACTATCGATGTTTTATTTTCTCGAATATCGATGTTTCGCTTCTCACTATCGATAGTTGCACTCCAATCAGAAATTTATATTAGACATGAATTCCCAATCTGAAAAAGAAAGTGGACATGAATTCCCAATCAGTAATTGGGACCCTGCATAGTTGCCAATATAGTTATTTTTCCGCGAAGTCTTCCGTTTTTCAAAAGCGTAAAATGTAAAATGTCAAAATGGGGTTTTACACAGTTACCAAAGACTTGCCAGACTTTTAGGTCCTTTCGAGCCTCCAGCGTTTACATTAATTTCTTAACGGTGGAGCAGCCACACTGCTCCGCAGGATTTCAACCACAAACAAAACGCGCAATTTCCTTTAGATATTGATCATTTGTAATTTCCCCTGCCCCACGATGACGGAGGTGCCGCCGAAGAAGCGAAACGCTTGCGTCATAGTGCTGGGCGACATCGGTCGTAGCCCACGTATGCAGTACCATGCCCAGAGCCTGCTGGAGGAGAACTACCACGTGGACATCATTGGCTACCTGGAGACGAGGCCTTTGGAGGCACTTACCCAGCAACCGCGGTGCCGCATCCACGAGCTGACGGCAGTGCCGGTGACCAACCTCACGCCCAAGCTGCGACTGCTTTTCAAGGCCTTTTGGCAGACGCTCAGCCTCTTGATGGCCCTTATCTCCATACAGCGGCCCAGCTTCCTGCTCGTCCAGAATCCGCCCGGCATTCCCACGTTGATTGTGTGTTACCTGTACTGTGCCGTCACCCGCACTAAGCTGGCCATCGATTGGCACAACTACACCTACACAGTACTGGCCCTGGGCATGTCCGGCGGAGAAAAGAGTCCACTGATCCGATTGGTGCGGCGTCTGGAGCGCTACTTTGGCTCCAAGGCGCACACCCATTTCTGTGTGACGCGGGCTATGCAGGAGGACCTCCAGGAAAACTGGAAGATTGGGTGAGTATCATTAATGTACACCTGAGCATCTCTTTCTATCCCTAATTCGTCTCACTTTTAGGCCCGTTAACGTTCTTTATGATCGAGCGCCTACGCAATTCCACCCAATTGATCTGCCTCAGAAGCACGAGCTGTTCCTGAAACTCGCCAAAGATTATCCGCAATTCGAAAGCGCCGTTAACAACCAGTCCGATGTGGTAGAGGCCACGGCACTTACCCAAAGGCTGGCCAACGGTAGCGTGCAATACAAGCCTCAGCGCCAAGCTGTTTTGGTATCTAGCACCAGCTGGACGCCGGACGAGGACTTTGGCATACTCCTAAAGGCCTTGCAGTCTTACGAGGAGACCGCGCAAGCCGAGCCATTAGTGTATCCTTCGCTTCTGTGCATCATCACCGGGAAGGGCCCGCAAAAGGAGTATTATGCAGCGGAAATCGCCCAGTTGCAGTGGAAAAAGGTGTCTGTGATTACGCCATGGCTGGAGATCGAAGACTATCCCACTGTGCTGGCCAGCGCTGATCTTGGAGTGTGCCTTCACTGGAGCACCAGTGGCCTTGATCTGCCCATGAAGGTGGTGGACATGTTTGGCAGCGGTCTGCCCGTATGCGCCTATGATTTCAAATGGTAGGTACTACTCCATGCACTTCGTTATGTATCGTTTATAAAGCAAACAATCAAATATTTGTTATGCAAGATAAGTCCGAAATGGAAGTTAGATAAGAGTATCATATACACCCAAGCCACAGACACTTGTTTTTAATTCTTAATTTTCTTTTCAGCTTGAACGAGCTGGTGAAGCATGGCGAGAATGGCTTCGTGTTTGCTGACCACGTTCAGCTGGCGGAACAACTGCGCATTTGGTTCGAGCACTTCCCGAAAAACCCAAGCATTTTGGAGACACGAGCTGGCTTCCAACGCAGTCTGCAGCAGTTCCAGGAGCTGCGCTGGCGGGAAAGCTGGAGACTAGTTGCGGCACCCGTATTGGAGGCATTCCTCTAAGGCATTTTGTGTTGTTTATTTATAAAAAGATTATGACAATTAAACGCTAAGACAGACTTTTTTCGATTGCTTACCGCTTTTTGTCGATCTATCAAGATCAAGGCCGTGGGGTTTCGGTTTTCTTAACTAACTGCTGAACCCGTTCATTGGATTTGAGCCGTCTTTGTGCTTGCTTTTGTGAAATGCAATTCAGCAACTCCTACAATTCCTTCCTGCAGAGAGAGCAAACTTTAGCTCCACTATTAATGAACTGCTTGTAGCAAACTTGGTGCATAGCATGATAGCAACGAAGGAACACCATGTCATTTTTCTCCAGGGGGTCCAGGCAGATTGTGCAGTTGTCGCCGGGCAGGGTGGGATTTACAGTGCGGCTGCAAAGTGGACAGTTCCTGCGCAAGAAACGATATTCCTCGAAGCACTCCTTGTGCAATGCATGCCCGCACACCATTTCCAGCATGTTCTCCTGCGACATTTCCTCAAGGCACACGGAACACTTGTCGCCCGGCTCGCTGCAAATAAATAAAGAGTTTCAGTGTTCACTTTCTGTGAGATGGTGCCCATTTCCGGACGAACCTGCGGCGCACTTGCTGTTTGGTAAAGTGTCGTTGCAATTTTTTGCCATTATCAAATTCCCCGGCATCATCGTCCTCTTCGTCGCGGTAGCGATGGCGATAAGACGACGCTGTCCGGTTAGTCGGCTGGCTGAAGTAGATGGCAGCGGCGGCTGACACCAACACGACGCCTAGTCCGATCAGTATGTTAAGGTAAACCATTTTTTCCAGGAAAAAGCGTAACGAAGGATTGAATAACAAACGGCGCACGAAACAAAGAGAAAAAGGGTTTCAGAAAATCCCCAAAAAATGATTTTCTTTGATGCGACCGCAGGCTGTTATCTACAAAATACCATGGTTTTTAGCTTTTTTCCCTTTTCAATAGTTTGATTTTCGAGTAATTTGATTCATGAAACCCAATGATTCGTTTATTCAGAGCTCTCTCAAATAAAAAGAACTTTACAATTTGTTCAAATAGTAGTCTCATTTTTAATTTTCTGTTTCAAAACCATGCGACAATAAATTCTTTATTTGCCCAAAAATACTAAAAGCCGGTTGCTGTAGTACAAGCTACAATGCATTTAAGTGCGGTATTTAAAAAACTTTCTCTGCACGGTCACATTTATTTTCAGCTTTGCGGAAGACAGTTTGTTGAAGTTTAAACAAATCTTTAAAGACTCTGGGCTTAAGAAAAAGAGCCTGTCGTGGAGAATTGGCGATCAACAACACTGGGGTCTTGCTTCGCAGAGCCTGCGATATCGATTTCTGCGTTGATTGTGAAGCGCCGCCGTCCGTTCCTCCACCCACCGACCACACACACATACATCCCGACGAAAAACAATTTTCCGAAGGCAATTAAATTGCATTGGGATCGATTGACATGGCGGAACGCGAGCGCAGCATTCACGAAATGCTGAAAGATGCGCCCTCACTGAACGATAGCTGCGGGTCGGTGCACACGGGCACCGAGGGCGGCAGCATGATCATTGGAAGCTCCAGTAGCCACAGCATTGTCTCTAGCGGAGGCAGTGGTGGCGTTGTTGGAACCGGCACCGTTGGTCCCTTCAGTGCCCCAAACAGTTTGCCATTGCGAAACCACTCAGGTGAGCCATTGTCATATCAGTGTTTCCGCCCAGAACATATCTGACTCATCGCATAAATTGATTCCACACACAGCACCCACCACACCGATGTCGCCGATAGGCCCGCCGTCTGGCAATGGCATCCTCAGCCCGACGGACAGCGGGAGCGGCAGCCTCATACGCACAAGCGCTTCCAAGATCGATAGCCTCAAGAATTGGAGCATATCCACATACAAGTGCACGCGCCAGATAATGCTGGAGAAGCTGGGCAAGTCGCAGCGCACGGTGGACTCTGAGCTAGAGGCTCAGATCGAGCAGCTGCGCGAGACGCAGCGCAAGTATCTGTCCATTTTGCGGCTAACGCGCGCCTTCAGCTCGCACTTTCAGCATGTGGTCGTTACCCAGCACGCTTTGGCCGACTCGTTCGCTGATCTGGCGCAGAAGAACCCAGAGCTGCAGAAGGAGTTCACCTGCAACTCGGAGACACAGCGTAACCTGACCAAGAATGGGGAACTGCTGCTGAACGCTCTCAACTTTTTCATATCGTCGGTAAACACGCTGTGCAACAAGACGATCGACGACACACTGCTGACGATACGACAATATGAAACAGCCAGGTAAGGAGTAAGCTTAGTGGCACAAAAATCTCTTAAAAGTTTGTGAGGATGCACACACTATATATCTTTAAATCCGTGCATTTCAGAATCGAATTTGATGCCTACCGCATGGACTTGGAGAACACGAAACCGGAACTGACACCCTCGGCCACAACTCTGGAGGAGACTCAGCGCAGTTATGCGCAGCACAAGGAACAGTACGAGAAGCTACGCTCTGACGTGGCCGTTAAAATGCAATTTCTCGACGAGAATCGCGTATGTTTGGCTCCTTCAAAGTAACTGAATCATATAATATTTAATATCGCCAACAGATTAAAGTGATGCACAAGCAACTGATTTTGCTGCATAATGCCATCGCAGCGTACTTTTCCGGCAATGCCATGGCCCTGGAAAGCACTCTGAAGCAGTTCAATATCAAAGTGAGCGTGAATTAACCTTAACATGAGTAAATATTTAAAAAATGAAATTACAATTCGTTAAGCTTAAGTCACCCAATGCCGTCACCGGATCCTGGCTGGAACAGTAGTCGTATTTGACCCTCCTACAGTCGAAGAACCCTTTCAGGCGGCATCTAAACGCATCTAATTGGAGGAGCTGTTGCCCTTCTCCTCCGCTCACTTGCTGAACGAGCACGCTCTCTAAAAGAAATCCAAAGCTAAAAAAGTCCAAGCCCAGGAATGCACTCTGGATGCTGCACGAACAACAATATTTACGAGCTAAGTTTAAGTCGAATTCCTAAGCCGTAAGCAGAAAGTGGCCACTGTGTATGTTATATACATATATATATATATATATATTTTTCCAGCCGCTTTCCACTGTATGTAACTCTGTACTACTCACATTTCCACACACCACTTGGTCTGCCATAGTTCCTTTGATTTGTATTTCGAAATTGACACTTAATTTTCGTTTCGGGATCCGTAAACCGAAAAGTGCTCAGTGCAATTAACTTTTAATAACAATTGTTCTTAGTTCTAGATATTGTACAATATAGACATCATTTGTATCACCCAAACGACGAAATCCATAACAAAATGTAATGTTTCCGCGAGCTTAAATAATTTGAACTCATTGTTTTACTAGTCAACGTATTATTTACACTAAAACAAAGTCTATATATAAAAATATATAAATAAAAACTATTTAATTACACCAATTGCCACCGTAGTTTTAGTTCTTCTCGAGCTTTAGGTCGCTAAGCTTATCGTTTAGCGCCGTCTCTTCGTCTTCCTCTGCCTTGAACATTTCCTAAAAAATCGCAGACACTACGTTAGTGGAAAATTCCAAGCCAAAGGGATTATGCCTTACTTACCGGATCATAAATGACCTTAACTATCAGTGAGCAGCTGGGACAGGTGGCTACCTCTTCGCCCTCAATAAGCTCCTCCTGGGGGAGTGGAAAATTATCAAATTACGGGCAAGTCCGGAAATGTTGCGTATACGCGACGTTGTTACCTTGGAGATCTGAAATCGATCGCCGCATGGACATGGATAATAGTACATCTCCTCCTCCTGATCGTACTCGAAGTCCTCGATTTCCACCTCGTCGTGATAGATGCTCATGCCGTGCTTATCCCTGGCTCCTGCTTGTGTCAAATCATCGGCTATTTCGCGGCGGATGATGAATCCCAGAATCCACGCCAAACAAATGGGCACGTTGTGTTGCGGGGCTGCCAACTTGCTGCACAGAACAGCTGATCGAAAAACTCGTCGTTTTGTAAACAATCGAAATATTTTGTGTTTTCATTTTATTGCACGCCGGCTCACAGTTGTGAAATACACATCAAATTGGCAAATCACCTGAAATAATTAACTACTGGTTATACTCCCCGCAATATGGCCAGCAAAAAGTTCGGTGACATCAATCTATACGATCTCTTGGACATTTCCATTGAAGCTGAACAAAATGAGATACGAAAGGCGTATCGCAAACGAGCCCTCGATTGCCATCCGGACAAGAATCCGGATAATCCCCAAGCTGCTGAGCGCTTCCATGAGCTATCCAAGGCGCTAGAGATCCTTACCGACGAATCCGCCCGCGCTGCCTACGACAAGGTACTGAGAGCCAAGAAGGCGGCGGAGCTGAGGAGCCGGCAGTTGGACAGCAAGCGCCAAAAACTCAAGCAGGAGCTAGAACAACGCGAGCGGGAGGCACTGCACAAGCTGCAGAAGAGCCAGCCCTACAGCACAGCGGCCCGAAGCGATGAGGAGCTGCTGCAGGATCAGATCGAGCGCCTGAGAAGGGAGGGATCCCGTCTGCTGGAGGAGGAGCAGCGAGCAATGCGGGAGCAACTGCAACGTAGCCACGCCGAGAATCAAAAACTGCAGCAACAACCAACCAAATTTGATTCCGCCCAGCATCGCATCAAGATCAAGTGGAAGGCAGATCCCGGCCAGGATTACACCCAGGAGCAGCTTCTCAAGTACCTCAAGAAGTACGGCGAAGTGGTTGCCCTGGTGGTAAACAGCAAGCGGCGTGGCCGCGCCATGGTAGAGCTGGGAACCCGTGAAGCCTGCGATATGGTGCTGGCCTACGAGACAGGTGATCCCGCGAAGCCCCTGCAGTTCGAGTGGGTTACGCCGCCAGCGACAGATCAAAAGACACCGAAGTCATCCGACACTGGGAACACGGCATCCGCTAGAGATTACGAGGATCTAGTTATGAGGAAGATGCGCCAAGCAGAAGAGCGGAAGCGACTAATTGACCAGATGATGAAGGATGAGAAGGACAACGAATAAATTAATTGAACCACACAAAATAAGATTACGTTTAAGCCTAAATGAAAGCCAATAGTTTATTTATTTACAAAATTAAGATGGGGTTTGATTTAGTATATTTAATTTATGTAAAAAAAAAAAACATTTTTAAAATAATGTTTAAATGTGAGTTTATTAAAATAAATAATTTATATAAGACACATTGTTTTCATTAATGAAATCTTTTATTTATCGCATATTCATATACATATATGCTGTTAGTTCTGAATATGTTAAATTATAATACATACATATTTTCCAATTAATTTTTGAGAATATAGTTAATTAATTTAATTTAAAAATGAAAAATAAAGCCAAAAAATAATCAAATTGGTTGTTCAGAAGACCGAACAAGTTGGCATCTCCGACAAGTTGGCAGCCCCGCCTGCTACGCTGCCAGCGCTAAAAAAAATTGTTAATTGAAGGAAATGCGAAAATGCCACTGGAGAGAATTAAGTGTTAATATTTAGGGCAACTAACAACGAACCGGGGACTTGCGACACCAACCGAGATGGAGAAGCGGCAGAGAGACTTGGAGGCGCTGGTCTCCACGCAGAAGGAGCAACTGGGACGATACGAGAAACGACTTAAAGGTAAACAACATCCGATTTCTTAATGCACAAACAGTGATATTGACCCACTTGCAGACGTGGTCACTGCCTACAAGGGACTGCTGAAGGAGAAGGAGGCCCTGGAGACGAGTCTGGCTGCGCATGCAGAAGCCACTGCTGTTGGAGATTCAGGATCTCCAGCCAGAGAAGTGGCAGCCCAGAGCTCCACCACAGATAACACGGATGGTGTGGAAGAAGGGGCGACTGCTACCGCTCCAGCTGCTGCAACTGCCGAAGGGCAGCTGCAAACGCAGATAATTACACTGATGAACTCACTGGCCACGCTCTCAGCCGAAAAGTCACGCATGGAGGCGTCTTTTCAGGCTGACAAGAAGCAGTTGCGTAGCCAAATCGCCCAAAAGGAGCAAACCATCCAGGAGCTGCATGCACGAGCCAAAGAGCAAGCAGTCCGTGCCAAAAGCGATGTTGACGAGGTCAAGGCCAAGTGGATTGTGGAGCGCCAGGAGCGCGAAAAGGAGACCAACAACCAGATGCTTATGATCCGGGAGCTGCAGAAGCTCTATGCCGACGAACGGCACCTCAAGGACAACATAGAGATGCAGCTGAACAATTTCAAGACCCAGTTTGCCAGCAATGAGGCGGAGAACAGTCGCCTTCGGGACTTGCAATCTCAACTGAAGGAAGCCCGCTCTCAGCTGAAACAGTTTCAGGCCAAGGCAGAGCAGTCAGCAGCTACGGCCGCCAATGCTGATAGCGCCGCTGTACTCCAGCAGGTGCGCCAAGAGATGCAGCAGCTAAAGGAACAGCACTCCGTGGCCATTCGCCAGGAGCAGAGACGTGTTCTGCGGGCGGAGGACCAGAGTCGCAGGCAGGCGGCGCTGCATGAGGACCGGGTGGCCAGTTTAGAGGCCCGTTTAGCGGAGCTCAGCACCACCGTTGGCAGCTATGATCGCCTGAGACAACAGGATCAGGAGAGTATCCATGCGCTGAAGCAGCAGCTTCAGGATCTGGAACAAGCACATGCTCGGCCAATATCCAGTCTGAAGTCTGTCAACGATGATGTGGATGTGGCAACTCTTGTGGATGAGATGGTCCGCTTGAAGAAGCTGCTAACCAGTGCCAATTCCCGCTCGGCCAATCCCCTGGATCTGGGAGAGATCCTCTCCCTAAGCGGCCAAAGCACAACGGCGGCCGAAAGCCACGTACATTGCGAACAGCAGCTTCAAGGCGTTCAGCAAATGCTGGAGGCATCCAAACAGCAGCGACAGCTTCTCGAACAAAAGGCACAGCTGCAGCAGTCGCACATCCAGACCCTCCAGGAAAAGGTGCAGGTGCTCAACCGCAATATCGACGAGGCGGAAATCGAGCTCAAACAGCAAGGAGAAAAGCTGCGATTGGCATTGAAAAGCGAACGCACCAAGTGGCAGGAGGCGAAGGCCGAATTGGAAAACGAGACACGCTGCAAGCTTAACGAGTTGGAGCAGTTGCTGCAGAAACAACGCCAGCGATCGCTGCAGCTGCTCGACGAGAAGGAGCAGGAGATTAAGACCCTGCAGACCTCCTTCGAAGTGTTCCACTCGGCCACCGGTGTGGGAAGCTCACTGGTCTCTCCCAATCTTGAAGCCGCCACCGAGTCCCTGGCCTACTCATCGGATGCCGACAGTGTCGAGGTGGAGGGTGAGCAGCGCGAGCGCGAGAAAAAACTGAAGGTGCGCTCCAAGAAAATGTCGCTGGGCGAGAACTGCCACATGCTGCACTATGCCAACGAATTGGCTCGTAAGGACATCGAGATCACAACCCTTCGCAAGGCCAAATACGCCGCCGAATCCACGTTGAGGAAGGCCATCCAAGACAAGGTCACATCGCAGCAGGAAATGCATGAGAAGATCGAATGCCTCGAGGAGCAGGTGGACAGGTGTGTCCGAGGATTTTATTTCCTTTAAAGATCTATTTTAATCTTCCCTTCTGAGTTTCAGACTCGAGCGCTGTAAGACGCGCGAGGGCGCCAACCTGGAGTACCTGAAGAACGTAATCATAAGCTACATTGTGACCCGGGATGCGGACGGCAAGCGTCATATGTTGAACGCCATCTCAGCGGTGCTCCAGTTCACCACCACCGAGATGCAGGCGATTAACGCATCATTCCAGAAGAAATAGCATTCGTATTTTGTTTAACAATCATATGCAACATATTTATAACCTTATATCCGAGTCGTGTTAATTACTAACTGAACCCGACAACCGGGTATTTTTCCAGGTGGGTAGCCAGAACGCCGGGAAACATGGCAAGAAACTTGAAGCGACTGCCCATTTGAGCTGGATCTGTTAGCATTTCGTAGCCGGATCGTATAATCTGCTGGTTTTCGGGAAGGGCATGTGCCAGAAGTTGTTCCAATCTGGCCTCCCCCTGCATGCGCTGCAGGAACAGGCCCTGCTCCACGGGGCCGCAGCAGTGAATGTTGCCGCGACTCTCCGCAGTGTGCCTCACCAGCTTAAAGTCCACATCGGCCGTGAGATCAGCACTGCCTGGATCTACTAGGGGTTCGTGTAGAGCGTGTTTCTTAAAAGCCCGGAAAGTATCTGTTTTCTCGCCAAAGTGTCCATAGTCCATGATCAGAGCAATGCCTCCATTTCTTTCAATGCGCTCGGCCAAGATCCCGACCTGTCGTTCAGTTTCCAGAGAATACTCCAGGCACGACCGCGTTTCCCCGGGCATGGCTCGGAAAACGCTCGATACGGGCGTTTGGCTGCGGGACAGCACGTAGCGGAAGTCGGCTTGACTAAGCTCCTTACCCGCCCCAGAGGCCACATCGATAAGCACCTCCTGCCATTTTCCATCGACCAGCTGGAGCTTGTGCACGGGCAGGGCATCGAAGAATTCGTGGGCCAGCACCAGCGAAAATCCCGGTGGCAGATCTTCTAGCCGGCGATGCCAATAGGCTTTGGTTCCTGTGGCAGTGGTTCCTACTTGATAGTGAGGTAGTTGCGAGTCCTCCGGCAAGGTGTCGTGGGTATAGCAAAACCTCTGGGCCTGGGCCTTGCTCAGGAAAGGGCTAACCTCCACCATGTGCATGGAAAACTCGGCGCCCAGTTTAAATTTGGTTATCACCTTCATCACATCTCTGGCCAAGGTTCCGCGACCGGGCCCGAGTTCCACCAATTGGAAGGGCGATGGGCTGCCCATTTTGCGCCATTCGCTCACTAGCCAAACTCCTACGAGCTGTTGGAAGATAGAGCTGAATGAAAGGACTCTACATAAATGCGGATAACTCACCTCCCCGAAGATCTGCGAAATTTCCGGAGAAGTTATAAAGTCACCCTCGCGTCCGAACACATCCCGGTTCATGTAGTAGCCAGCCTGGGGATTTGTCAGCACCTCGCGCATATATTCAGCCACTGTTATGGGACCAGTGGCCAGAATCTTGGCCCGCAGTTGCTTGGCCAGACTGCCATTGTCAGTTCCTTCAGTGAGTGCAGCTCCGGGCTGCTCCTTCACTGGCTCAGCCTTTGGGGCACTGCTTGCTCCTAGGTTAGGACGGCGCACGGACTTGTAGCTGTACCATCGCCTGTTGCCAATCTTCAAAGCTTCGCGTAACATTTCGACCCGGCGGAAAATTTCCCACAAAAACAATCCGATGGGTGGACAAAACCGTTTCGACTGCGGGATATCCAGTGATATAATATACTTGCAAACAATAAAGTATCCTACATGAACTTTACTTTATGTTATAGTTTTAATAATAGATATTGAGCTGATTAAGTCAAAATAATGCCATTTAGCGTTTCTTTTTCTTGTTCTTTTTTTTATTTTATGTTTTTTGTTGCGCTCGAAGAAATAACATCCAATATACCGTACAACCTGAAATTAATGGGAATGTGATATCGCAATGGGCGCTGCCCACTTGCTGGTCAAAACAGCTGATGTCCTGATGCCGTTATTTTTATATGTGAAAATATTTTTTTTCTTTCAGGAATTTATTCCATATTCAACAGTCTACCTACATTAGCTTTTATAAATCAGATATCAATAATATCGCCTTTACATTCGTATCCCTTGTTGCTTAGATCATCTTGGCTCCCTCGACGATCTTCTCGTTGTCATAGATCTCCTTGGCGTAGCACAGGTTGGGGTAGTCGAAGGCGGCGCCGTAGCGGTTCTTGCATCCGGAGGTGGACTTCTCGCCGGGGGTGTAGACAGGCTTGCCCACAATGTTCGAGGTGGCGAAGTTGCAGGTGAGCACAAAGTGGTTATAGAAATCCTTGGAGAAACGCACGGCGGCGCATCCCACATGGGTGTTCTTCTCGGCTACGGCAATGGTGAACTTGGCGATGTTCTTGTTGGGCAATTCCTCGGGGAAGCTGGACAGGATGTCGGGAGATGCATTGGAACGTTCGGCGAACCAGTTTTCGATCTGTTCCTTGATGATTTCCGCGTCTGTGTACTCGGATTCAGCGCCACTGTAGCTAAAGATGGCGTTGTTCTGGCCGGCATATGCGAATCTCTCCGTGCTGCGGCACTTGTCGGGCAGGGACTCACAGGTTTTAACGTTGAGAAGAGCCAGATGGGCAAGTTCCTCGCACCAGGACATTTTGGCCATGCGAATGGCCATGGGTAAGCCTTCTATTTGTCCTCCAGCTACTTTATTGCGGATCTCATTGAACAGGGTAAGAATGAGTTTGTGATGGGGTTCGATCCTTATTTCTCGGACATCTTTGGGACAGTTTTCACTGAAGTTCTGAAACAGGCAAGTGTTAGAGGAAGAGTTGAACTGAGATTTTATAACTTACTCCTTTGTTATTGCAGGCAATATGCTTATCCAGACACGTGGGCAGGGCGCAGTAGTCCACGGCAAAGGCAACTCCACACAGGACAGTTAGAACAATGAATACCTTCATGGTGATCTTGGCAATTGGCTTGCAAGTTGCAACTGAACTGCCACCAGTCCAGGGCCACTATTTATAGGAGGACTACGCGAATGCGCTCTCTAAGTTTCGAAGCACCACCTGAAACATGTACGCCTGTTTTCAGGAGAATAACGATTTAAAATCGAGATTCTCCTGAAAACAGGCGTACATGTCACAGGTGGTGCTTCGAAACTTAGAGAGCGCATTCGCGTAGTCCTCCTATAAATAGTGGCCCTGGACTGGTGGCAGTTCAGTAGCAACTTGCAAGCCAATTGCCAAGATCACCATGAAGGTATTCATTGTTCTAACTGTCCTGTGTGGAGTTGCCTTTGCCGTGGACTACTGCGCCCTGCCCACGTGTCTGGATAAGCATATTGCCTGCAATAACAAAGGAGTAAGTTATAAAATCTCAGTTCAACTCTTCCTCTAACACTTGCCTGTTTCAGAACTTCAGTGAAAACTGTCCCAAAGATGTCCGAGAAATAAGGATCGAACCCCATCACAAACTCATTCTTACCCTGTTCAATGAGATCCGCAATAAAGTAGCTGGAGGACAAATAGAAGGCTTACCCATGGCCATTCGCATGGCCAAGATGTCCTGGTGCGAGGAACTTGCCCATCTGGCTCTTCTCAACGTTAAAACCTGTGAGTCCCTGCCCGACAAGTGCCGCAGCACGGAGAGATTCGCATATGCCGGCCAGAACAACGCCATCTTTAGCTACAGTGGCGCTGAATCCGAGTACACAGACGCGGAAATCATCAAAGAACAGATCGAAAACTGGTTCGCCGAACGTTCAAATGCATCTCCCGACATCCTGTCCAGCTTCCCCGAGGAATTGCCCAACAAGAACATCGCCAAGTTCACCATTGCCGTAGCCGAGAAGAACACCCATGTGGGATGCGCCGCCGTGCGTTTCTCCAAGGATTTCTATAACCACTTTGTGCTCACCTGCAACTTCGCCACCTCGAACATTGTGGGCAAGCCTGTCTACACCCCCGGCGAGAAGTCCACCTCCGGATGCAAGAACCGCTACGGCGCCGCCTTCGACTACCCCAACCTGTGCTACGCCAAGGAGATCTATGACAACGAGAAGATCGTCGAGGGAGCCAAGATGAT
>VNJN01008122.1:0-169738 GCA_008042485.1 Drosophila mayri
AAATAAATATGCCACAATATGTTAACGACAAGTCTGCCTTGGCCTCCGGAGGTCGCCTGCCGCACCTGCCCAGCCTGCCACGCCCCTCCGACATTAGCAGGTGAACTACGTGCCAAGTTATACTTTCGGCGCGTTGCCTGTAAATAAATATTATTTAAGCGACACTAAAAAATTGTATTCGATTATTCAGCAAATGCTAAGATAAATGAATGGAGCCCCGGGGGGTGGCTGCCTGGCTGCCTGGCTGGCTGGCTGGCGAGTGGCTTACCACGAATTATGTGCAATAAATGGAATGTGCCGGCATAAATCATTACAGCAGATAGCTCAGCTCTCTCTCTCTCCCATCGCCAGTGTGTAGTTCTCCTTTTCCATTCGCATTTCGGGCCGAAAAAGTACGCAATCATTTTTCAATAAGCTGTATTAGCTTGTCAGCCAGCAGCTGGCGTTGCGTAGGCAGGCGCTGGTTGTAAACACCCACCAGTAGTCAGTGTGTGTACGTACATCAGCCCATATCGATGCTAGTACAAATGGGGAAAACATTCAAATATTGTCTCCTTCACGAAAATGCCCGCGGGCTTTTTGTGTCGGCCGGTTTGTAATTCGATCGTTTGCCGTAGTCTATTTTGGGTGCTGTTCTTGATAACGATATATCCATAAATTTTTTGGTATAGGTTGTAAATGAGCATAATAAGGTAATCAGCATGTTATGCCAAATTACTTTGTTGAGGTGCCATAAAACAAATTGTAGAAACAATTTGATTTATTTAGTAGGACAATAAATTTGAATGTTTTTTTTTCTGGGTAAAGCGTAAACAAATTTATTATTTTATCAAAGTTCACCAAAGGTAGTTAGTATCGCCTATAAATTTGTGAATTTAAATTAATTATAAATAAATATTTATAATTAATGCTCCCAAAAATCACCAATAAATCCCCCCTTAAAGTACGCTAGCAAAATTTCTATAATAATTTAATGTTCTAGGAAAACCCATTTATTTTCACCAACAAAATATTTTTTAATACAATTTTAAAATATAAAAAAGAGATTTCTGGGGAAAACCACTGCGTGGAACACATCCATCCATCCCATAGTTTTCCATTAAGTGTTGGTGTACCGACAAATTGCAATCACAACGTGGCTGTGGGTTTTCCGAAAACGATGCAGTTGGCAATTGCCTGAAAAGCCCCGGCCAGGAGGACGACGGCTGCCAATAAGTTTGGCAATAAAGCCGTACTTGCTCTCTGCAACCGAGAACCGACCATAATTACAAGTTAATGGTGTCCGCATATAAGCTGTTGCCCGCCCGTTCGCCAGTCCCGGTAGTGGCTGCTGCGCCTTGTTGGTAATAACTTTATTAATTACGTCCTCGGACTTGGCAGGACACTTGCAAGGGCCGGGCAACAGCTGGCCGGCCGAAGCCGGTTTTTGTGTGTGCGTCGTCTTATTAATTTATTCAATTTCCCCTTTTTACGGCCACTCGGAGTGAATTAGCAGCTGAAAGTGCTTTCAGCACTCTCGCTGCTGCCACTTCATTTCCCTTTCAGTGCTTAAATTGAAGTTTAAAGCGGAAAACGGGGACCTAAAGCGTCTTGGTTTGGGATTTATTACAATTTTTGGGATAAAGTTTACTTATACTGTCTTCTACAACTCTATATTTCTGAGCAGAAAATGCCAACTTAATTTGCTTTACAAATATTTAAAACTCTAACAAATGCCACGCTTTAATACAATTTTCTGCCATCATTTCAAATGGTTAAAGCCAATCGATGGCCCCTATAATTGCCTTTATTAATTTGTATTAGCTGTCATTATATGATATATATGTACATATATTCCCAATTTGACCTTCTCTGCGGGAGATTTAAATTTTTTATTAGTTATTAATGGCACATGACCTGTTTTATCCGATTATTGTTTTGTTTTAGCTCATCAATATTTTAGTATAGGGCACCGGAGCATTGATTTACAAACTTTTTAATTTAACATAATAATATTTTTTCGATCCAGATTAATGGAAAGTAAATGGAGCGAATAAACCTGTTAGTAAATGAAATATGAGCGGCCTTTTTTATGAATCCTTCTCTCGCAAATAGTGAAGATGAAAATTATGATAGCTTTTTACACATCGTTTTCGGCTTGATAGAAATCTGCAAATATGTTTACATAAATCACTGACAACTGTACTTGAGAGGCGGGGCGCCTCATCAAAGACCGCCGACTGGTGCCTAAGCTCTCTGTGGTTTAGAAACCGCCTTTGGGGGTCCAAGCCTCCTCCAAGACCTCCCCAATGACTCAAACGCTCAGCAGCCTGCCTGGCTGTCCACATATGGCAACTATTTTCCCGCAAATTGGTATAAATGATGGTGGATTAAGCCAAATGCTCACCATAAATAAGAATTCCGGATGGCACAGGGAATGAGCAATGAGAAGGTAGCATAGGAACGTCTTAAAGAAGTAAGGGATACTCTGTAGAGTTTTTTGAATGGTTTTAGATGGTTTATGAATAGGAATTAAATATATTTTTCCCTCTCAAATTGTGTATTTTAAATACAATAAATAAGCAAGATTTAATCTTTAAGATTAATAAACTTAACAAATAGACGTCGAAAAACGCTATATACCCTTCTCTCATCACAGGGTACAACATAAGGCTCCAAGGCAAAGAAATTCCCCCGAGGAAGGCCACGCCAAAGCAAATCGCAGAAAAGTAGGCAATGATTTTTATTAATTGATAAGCATTTGCAACAAGTTGCACAGACACACGAGTAAACACACGCACACTCACCCAAAGCCCTGCGAATTCGAGTGAAAAGTCCTTCTCCCTGAATTCGTTTCATATTTGAGGTAGGATTTATCATATCCGATCATCGCTATGCGATAAGGCCCCCGAGGTCTTTGAGGGAAACTAGAGCATACACTGGGCCACTGAAAGGGAAAGCCATGTAGGTGGGAGAGGGTTCACAGAAGAGCAACATCAAAGCAAAGGGAATTTAAGGTTAAAAATAGCTGAGGAGATCCTTTAAAAATAGAAATTCCCGCAAGTCCTGAAGCTAAAAACGTCTGAATGCACAGCCAAAGCAAAGATAATTAATAATATTTTTGCCAACTAATTAATAGGAAAATTTTTAAAACTTTTCCGCGGGCCATTCACGGCTGACTAATTTGCCGAGCTAACAAAGAAAGCAAAGCGAAGAGCGGAGAGACAGCAAAAAATGCATTCTTCAAACTTTGGTCAATACGCAAGAGAAAAAAAAAACAGAGAGAGAAGAAAGCACAAGTATTTATTCCTCAAAAAAACTTTTTTCGAACTCCTGGGCCTGGTCCCGAGCACAAAGTTTGCGCTTTTCTTGGGCCATAAAGCAGGGAATATGGTAAGCAGGCAGTCGGCAAAGAAAAATGTGCACTTGTCAGCAAAAGAAAAGCGCAAAAGTGGGTAGGGGCAAAATAGCGAGGAAATCAAGGCAGGGCCAAGAGACTTCAACTCGAACTCAAACCAAACAAACTGCAGTCGAAATCATTAAAAAAATGAAAGCGTAATTGATAAAGGGAATGTGCGGGCCGGGGGTTTGGGCCGGGATGCCCGAGATGCCTCAAGTTTATTGCGATGACATCGTTAAAAGTCTACCAAAGTACACTTCTCATGGAGTATGCCTCCTGCTCCTGCTCCTGCCACCCTGCACTTCTCCTGCCCTTTCTTTCATTCCCTCAAGTGACTCTCTTCAAGTGCCGAATTAGTGGCCACAAATTGGCCTGACTTTGGCCGAAAAGAGGAGCGAAAGAGCGACTTAAAAGCGAATCGAAAGATTCATTGCAGCAGATGCAAGATTAAGGAATGTGTGGTTAACTGTTTGGCAATTTCGTTGCCCAAAATTCAACACCCCAACCCACTGCCGTATCCGCCCGGAAAAACTTCTTGTAAAATGCAAATGAGGGAAATATATTTTTAGCCATTTGAGTTATTTTGAGCAAACTAAAAGGCATTTCTCCAGGAAACAAAAGGCAGTCGAGTTGCCCAGTCAAGGGCTGCTGACCCCTTTCAACCTTTTCCACGGTACTTAAACCGAACTAACAAAAAAGTTCCCTTCTATTTGACTTTGCCATCGGATAAAGGGAGGGAAAACTATAAAAGATGAAGGACAGCGGCGGCGGAAGATCCCTAGCCGGCCTGCATAAGGCATTTGCATAAGTTGCTGTTAACCCTCCCAGTTAACCCTCTTTCCTTGCCGTTTTCCATCAAATAAAATAAAAAAATTTTGTTTTCCGCGAAAAACGCTGCGGCGGCCGCAAATTAAATCGTCAGCAGAGCAAAGAATGGAATGGAATAAAATGGCAAACTTTTTCACTGGCAAAATATTTGTATATATCCCGTGCCCATAAACTAAAGTTGAAAGATGTTTTAACGTTTGAAATTTCCCAAAGGCAGGCGGAAAAGTTGCCCCACCACACACAAATAAATCAATACAATTTTGGCCTTCGTTACTGTTTTTGGCGTTTCCTTCGCCCTCAAGTTGTAAAGCAATCAAGTTCAATTGAATGAAATCTAACTTTTCTGACGTCTAAACCTATAAAAAGTACATAAACATATATTTATTGAGATGGTATTGAAGAGGAAAGCGGGAATTGTTTGTATTTTATAAGCTAAAGTTATGGTTTTCAAGGGAGGATATAGTTTTTATTCCATTTGGGTAAGGGATCTTGGGAAAAATGTGTATTTAAAACAAAAAGCAATCATATAATTTATAAAAAAGTAATCTCTAACAGTTGTATCTCCCCTCTACCAGGACCCACTCTGATACCAAAGTTTTTGGCTTAATTAAACATATTATAACAGCTTATATTGTATCTGGAGGTAGGGGCAGTCCCTGTCAGCGGAAGTGTCCAACAAAGGGGCTGTGGTGAGAGAAAAGTTTCCCACTTTTCCGTTGATAAGACAGAAATCCCTGTTACCCCTGCCGGACAACTTCTGCCCACGCCCAGTCAATGCCAAGTTCAAGTTTTTCCCCGCCAGAAGGGGTAAACAATATATAAAACAATAGGAATCGGGCGGGTGGACGAGGAGGGGGCCTGAGGGAAGTGTGATGAAAGAGGGTAAAACTTTTTGCTTATTTTTATGTCTTCACATTATTTTCGGCTGCTGTGCTGGCACTTTATTACATTTTGACAAACGGAGAGACGTTCCATTCCCATTCCAGCCTTGTACTCTCTTTTCTTTTTGTGTCCAACTGACATATGAATATGCTGTCGGGGGAGAGTTGATTGCTGTTTGGCCAAATTATGTTGTTAGAGGGGGGAACAAGTGCCAAGATCGTAAAGTTAAGGCGGCAAGTTTCCCCTAGGAGCGGGAGAGCTGCGGAGGAAGTAAATTTGTGGCACCGAAGCGAGTCAATAAAGTTTCGCCGTCTCATCCTGCTTCCTTCCTTAAGCGTGCCGCTTCCGGCCGGAGTTTAATTTTCTGGTTTATTTTTGTTTTCCCTGCCGGAGTCTCACTCTTGCCATATGCTGGAAATCAATATGCGGCATTTATTATTCAACAGCAAACAAGAAACTCAAAATCAAGTCGCTCAAGGCCGCCGCCTCATGCTGCTCCCCCTGCTCCTCCTCGTGCGGGCCAAGGTTGCCGCAAATTAAAATTATAAAAAGAAATCATGTATACGCATTACGTATAAATAAAATTCATACTTGAGCGGTACTTGGACTTGTGTTTGTGTTTGTGTACATATTTCGTGAGCGAAAGAGGCGGAAAGGCGGGCTCAAAGTCACGCGATTGTGCCCCAAAGTCAAGTGCCTTGCACAAGTTGCTTTCACTTTGGCCTGACTTTTTGAGTGCGTTTTCCATTTAATTACTGTTTTCTCTTTTGGCTTTTCTTTTCTTTTCTTTTATTTTGTCCCTTGCTAGTAATTATATTCGCAACTCGGCCCAATCAGTTGAATGTCACATAATGGGGAGTGGCAGTTGGCCTATTGATTGGTTTTCAATTAATGTCCTTTATTTTTGGCTACCTTCCATGGGTTTATTTTGCATTTACACAATGGCAATCGCAAGCTAATTAGAATATGGCCTTGTCTGGCTGAATATAAAATGGTATTTAAGACTCAAAACATAAGATGTTTTAAAGCGTTTAAAGATTATTTTAATCAAGGATAATATAAACTGTAATTATAATTTTCCATTATAGTTTTTCATATAAGCTTTTCCTAATTTCCTAATTTACAATTTTTGCTACGCCAAGAACTATTCAAAGCAAATGTTACTTACGAAAACGGAACGCTTCGAGGTAATTGACTTTGAAATCAGCTTCCTTTACGCTTGAAGCCCCTCTGCAAGATGCATAATCCACTTAGCCTTGGACATTTTGGGGCAATCAAAGGTGGCATGTGGCTCGAGGAGTCGGTGGAAATGTGCGCTGGAGACTGCACCGAGCAGACAGTCATTATGAGGTTGGGGAACCTTAATAACCAAACACATCCTTCCTGCTTGGCTGGCTCGCTTTTCCTCGGGCCGTTGGTTTCTTTTTGTCATTTTCATTTTTCCTGAATATGTATAGTATGTATATGTATATTTTTCTTCGCGTTAGACGTCGGGTCCTGGGTTGAGGGGAAAAT
The DNA here is from genome assembly GCA_008042485.1 of Drosophila mayri. Taxonomy (NCBI): domain Eukaryota; kingdom Metazoa; phylum Arthropoda; class Insecta; order Diptera; family Drosophilidae; genus Drosophila; species Drosophila mayri. Next base: position 6,605 of record VNJN01008122.1, read on the forward strand.
TCGAGTCATGTGTGGCCGACATGCATAATTCAAAACGTGGCTGGGAAAATGTTTGTCCTGCTTCGAGTGTGTTTGTGTGTAGTTACTTTTTTTCATGTGGGTAATTCTTCGACTATGTGAAAATTTTTTCGCCTTTTTTTTCTTTTTTTGTGGGCCAACGCAATTTTTGTATGCAGCAAAAAAAAAAGCCTTCGCCTTCTGTTTGACATATTTTTCACACACAGCGTCTGCTTGTTAAATTGTTGACGGCAATTTTGGGGTTAGCGTGACAAACACACACTGCCTCATACACACGGTCACACAACAGTATGAAAGGAACCCACCCACACAAGGACATGCCAGTGCAACCAACTTGATGTTTGTTAAGTTCCTTTGGCGACTTCTGGTGGCAAAAAAAAAACTCTAGTTTAACAGTCTTTCTCCGATTTTTTATACTTCATGGTAGCTGGGGAGAGGAGAATTGCATTTTTATGGGAAAAACTAAACCAGAAAGCGTAACGTTGGATGTTGGATATATTTTCTTTAGAGCTCATAGATTAAGCTCAACTCTTAAAGTCATTCTAAAGACTAAATAGAAAAGAAAATGGGGGTTTGCTCCTTTAAAACTGTCTTCTTCCTTGCTATTGCCTGTACATTGCAGATCGTGGAAGAGAAACCAAAAGAGAAGTAGATCCTTACGAAAAGCTAGCAGTCTCAAGAGAGCGAGAATTGCTCTCGTATTAAGATCAAAAGTGCAAAGGAAAATAACTAAACAAGCAGTTTTCTCGAGTCCTTTCCAAAAAAAAAATATGCAAGCCGTCATGTTGCACTCTTGAGGCTTATAGGACCCTCTTGTGCGCCTGGCCAAGTACTGATTATTATGATTATTCCTCTATAAATAGCTATAGGAACAAAGCTTATCCTATGCGTTTCCCCTTATCCGCTAAGTGCTTAATATTGTTGGCTATGGAAATTGAAATTAAACCATGCCCCAGCACATTTCCTTGTTGATCTCACACCATTTTTTTAATGGACTTCCACCGCCGCCGACATCTGACAGTAGTGTTGGCAAATATGCAAAGTTGCTTTTTATCTTTGCCCATTTCTCTCCGACATTTTCCCCCATATATACTAAGCACGCGAAAGGACGGACAGGGCGAGGCGGGATTGAGAATCGCTTGCATGTTTAGCACTTGACGGCTTAATGGCGAACAATTTGGGTTAAGACAAGAGGGAACGCCCCTCTCAACTGGACTCCAACTGGCAGCAGGGACTGGCCTGGATTAAGGGATATAACTGGATATACATAGCTCCGGCAAAGGCTGGGGGCTTAAACCGGGACATTTCAATTATGGTAAGAGGCCTTAAAGATAGTCCCTGCCAAGTTATGGAAATTTAAATCACCAAAGAGAGAGAGAATAGAAAATTCAAACTAAAATAATATAATAACAATCTCGATAGCCCGAACAAAAACTGAAAATAATCTTTTAAATTCATTTAATCGCTTTCCCCTAATAGAATGCACTCGAAAGATGAAAATCTCATTTGCCGGACAATTGTTTTAACTGCAACTGTAATTCGAGAAATAAATAATGCGCCTCGAGCAGGGTGAAGCGTCGACATAAGGGACTGGACAGGACAGGACAGAAATTGGACAAAACACGAACACCACCAATAGCCCTTGGCCAAAACAGGACAAACAACATGGCAAAGGGGGGTTATGGGTGCCAGGATGGGAAACTGGCCAAAGGATTGAGCTTGAAGCTTAACAAACATGCAGCTGCCAAGAATTTATTGGCTGGACAATGACAACGACAAGGACCGAGCAGGACAATTATCATTGTAAACATTTTGCCATGACTCTGGCAAAATGAGGAATGGACACAAGCGAGGTTTAAGCTTGCCATTCAAGTGGGTTTTTTCTGCAGGTTCGAAGTGTATGTGAGGGTGTGTGTGCTTGGGCCAAAGTTTACTTATACAATTGTCGTATTTTAAAGTTTAGAAATATATTAAAAGACTCTGCTCCGAGGGAAAGATTTTTAATGATACTTTCAGAGTTGGTTTTTCATATTCATATTTTGATGCCTCTCTCTTTCCCATTAAATTAATTGTAATTAAACTTTATTAGTTAATTAAAACGTATAGCTAAAGGTTTCCCAATTTAAATATACTTTCTAAAATTTATTTTTGGTATGAACTCTACCTCTACATACTTGACTCCCCCCTAAAATCATCCTCCAGCTCAAGTTGAAGCCTCACTTGATCCCATCCCATCCATTCCATTAGCGTCTCTCACTCTGCTTTGATTGCCGCCAGCAAAGTTTTCCTGGGCAGCGTTTCAGTTTCAGTTACATTTTCCCCAAAGAAAATTCCAAGAAATGGCGATGGCGTTGGTTCTTCAGTTGCAGCCCTCGAGTTGCAAAAGTGCATTAGACACAAAGTAATCGATACTCGCTGGAGGAGCTGCCGAAATGCTTTAAGCTCTCCTTCATCCAACCAGGAGGAGATGTGTTTAAGCTATCTCGCCTGGCTCGGGCTTGGGATTGGGCTTGGCTTTGCCAAAGAAAATTTGTTGTTAAGTTTACATTCATAGGACTTATCAGTTTCCCCGAAATTGAAATGTTTGCACTTCGCTGAATCTGCGCGGGTTTCCTTCCGGTTTTGTTTGCTCAAAGCTTGTGGGGGTGTGTGTACTGTGTGTGTGTGTGTGCTTATCGAATTTACTTACTTATTTAGGTAGAGGAGCCCATGTTAATGGCATATTAGAAAGCCATATAGATGACGGGCGGCATGGTTGGATGGATGGATGCTCTAGCCGTTTTAATGTCAGGTTAGGTAAACACTTTGCGAAATGAATTAACTTTAAGCCGCAAAATTTGTGCGTATGTGTGGGCGCTGTGTGTGCGTGTGTGTGTGTTTGTGCGGAGTGTGCACACATAAATGCTCGTAATTGTTTATTTACATAACTTGGCATAAGATTAAAGACGCTTTTGATTAACGATGCGAGAGACAGGAGGGATTTGAAATTAAATTGCAAACATTTAATGCCTGACAGCAGGCCTCTGAAGTTAGCCTTACTTTCGTGGAGTAACAAATAGTTTAAATTCAACTTTAATTTGTTAGAATTAATCTATTTCGTGCTGTAGAAATATTTGCAATTAGGTAAATATTTCTTTTGCTTTATAAATATCATGTATTAATTGCTCAAGAAAGCAAATAAAACTGCTCAACTTGAATAAAACTAAAACTCGGTTAAAAGCAAGCGGAAGAATATAATTTCCTTTATTAGTCTGCCAGCGGAAATGTTAAAGTTTTTCCACGCAAAGTTTCCCCGGCAAACAGAGCGTATGAGCAAAGTGAGCCTCAAGCGGCAGCCTCTTATAAAAAAACAGACATTATAATAGTTAAATATAAATAATTACCATTTTGCATAAAATAACAGCCTTCTCTGGCACATTTCCCGATTTCAATTAGTGCCAAAATGCGAAGGAATAACAAAATTTGCTGCTTCATCCATATTCATTCAGCCTTGGAGCATTTATGTGCGGATTTGCGCGAAAAATGCCAAAAAGTTAAGCGCAGGGGCGAAGGCGAAGCCGGGGGCAAAGCCGCCCTAAGCCATAATTTAATATATTGACACAAAGCTTTGTCGTAAGACGTGTCTTGGCACCATCATAATCCCCAATATTGTATATTGACAGCTGTCAAAGGAGCCACTTCCCTCCTTATTTTCTCCTTCCACCAAAGGCAAGAAAAAAAAACCTGCCAGGAAAAAAGCAAGTTTTTGGCTTAATGCGCAACTATGCGGAAAATATTTGCGCTTAGTTTGAGTTTCGGCATAGGAAATGTAGTCACACACACACATGAGCCCACCACAGCCGACAGCTACGTGTGAAGGACACGGCAGGCTACCGCTTGGAGTGGTGACAGCTTTAAGACGCCCGGGAATAACTGTCTTCAATGGGCAGAGATTACTCTCGGCGCCAAATTCAAATTAAGTCCTCGCACAATAGAGCTCTGTGCTCTGTGCGTTGCTAGGCTTCGTTCAAGTTTATTATGTGGGGGAATCTTCTTTTAAGGAAACGAAACTGAACGCTCTCTGCCACCGCAATTTCATTTACTGTAGTTACCTTCTCGAGGGTGTTGATGAAAGGTCCTTAGTTTAACCTGTAGTTAACACACTTTAGTGTGTACTCTGTGGTTGCATCCTAAATGGCAGACGATTTGAAATTTAAACAGACTAAATAAGTGTATTTTGAGTGTTGGAAAATAAATTAATTGTTGGGGAAAACTACAAATATTTATACAGATTTTTCTTATACTTCTGTCCCTCTCGATATTTATATATTTTATATTATAAATGTGTACATTTAATTTGGAAAATGTATCATTTCAAGACGTTGGCTAATTATGGTGCCTTAGGAAAACTTGATTCCTCGAAATGTAGAACGCATACTAGACCTAGGATACCTGAATCCTGTCCGACTTCTGTTTAAATCATTGGTGTTATTAGTGGAGTGGGTGATGGCATCGTTGGCTACTCTACCTTGCCCGTCTGGGAGCGAAGTAGATGAAGTAATGTGATGCGGTGACTGGTCCTCATCCTGACTGATTACATCTGGCACAGAGTTTCGGTTGGAGGGTGAGGAAGCATCAGCAGGATTAGCTGGCGGTGTGTTCATCAATCGTCTTGGTATTAACGAGTCCACCGTCAGTTCCTTCACACGATCTGCATAGCGTAGCGTATTTAAGGTGTGCTCCACCGAATGCAGGCCCGGCGATATCATGGCTATCATGCATGTCTTGACCTTTTTGCCGCCTATGAATGAGTCGCGCAAGACCTGGGTGAGCTTGGAGCCCCTGAAGGGCAGGTGAGCCGACTGGCGACCCAAAGCCCGGATGCACTCCTTAAGAACCAACAGCGACTTGTTGATATCCGATCCCTCCAGGCGCGTCAGCCGATCGGAGGTATTGTTGTCCGCTCCCCGCTCGTTCCCGGCCAGATCGATTAGTGAGAACTTGCCATGCGGGCGCTCGCCGTCAGGGATCGAGGATTTTCGCAGGACGATTTGAAAGACTGCATGGGACCGCGAGGACTTGGAGTTGGCAGAGGTCTGGCCCGAAGTGCGGACACTATTGCCAAGGTCGAGCAGGCTCAGGACATCGTGGACGCTACTCACTGAGTTCTCTGTTAGGCCCACCACTTGAACCTGCTGCTGGCCATCCTCCAGGACCTTCAGCTGGGGCTTTCCCGGCACCAGCAGATCGAACACCCGCGAGCCGTAAATTTCAAAGAAGCTGCAGGACACGCTAAGGTTCCTGCCGACATAGGCAGGCGATTCCAAGTGGCTGAAGACATCCTTGGTGGCCATGGCGTAGATGCCATCCAGAGAGTTCTGCTGATGCCTTCCGGTGAACTTGCCGCCCATCGTGTGGGTCTTGCCGCTTCCCGTCTGACCGTAGGCGAAACAGGTGGCCATTCCGCCCTCGAAGATGTGGCGGATCAGGGGACGGGCAGTGTATTCGTAGACGGTGGCATTGGTGCATTCTTCGTTGAAGGCATGGTCGAAGCGGAAACTATGGTTCTCCAGGAACTTCACCATATTGACGTGCTTTCGCGGCTCATGCACCACCAAGTGGTCCCGCGAGTGTATGCTTACCACGTCTAGTTCCGTCTTGTCCGCCAACTCTTTCTGGTTGAGGGGTCTCTTCCGCACACAAACCATAATTTGGTGCTCCCTTGTGGGCACAGTATCCGCATTTTTCTGAGCATTGCTCATATCCTCACGATGATGACGAATCATCCTAGCTATCTCCCAGTTCGGATTTCCCGGATCCTCGTTCATGTGCTGCTCCCGCAACTGTCGCTGCCTGTTTTGGTGTGCGCGTCTTAGCTCTCGCTGCTGACGCAACTTGTCAATCTGCAGGACCACCACGTCCTGTCGATTCGACATTTGCTGCGACTCCACTTGGCGCGGCATAACACCTCCCATGCCACTCTTCCCAGCTTGGTATCTGGGTGGTATGGACGCTGTGGGATTGACCTGCAGCCTGCTGTATCTTGGCGGATCGAAGATCTGTGGATTCATTAGTACCACCAGCTCTAGGGGCAGTTCCTTGCCCCGCACTGTATTCCCCTCGGGCCATTCTACTGTGACAATGTTATTGGTGCCGCCATCCAGCTTGATGATGGTTCCCAAGTGGACGCGCCCATCGGAGCGCCGAATGAACACCTTCTGGTTGATGGATAGTTGATCCATGTTTATTTCTAGATTGTTTTACTAAAAATTTTATCAAATTCACTGCAAAATTTCCAAAAGAGTTATGCGTGTGAATTGTATTGGGAATTATATTCCAAAGATTTTTGGGTTTAACTGGTGAGCCAAAAAAGATGATGCTGAGACAGGCTTAGCAAAGTATGAAATGATTGGTGCTTAAAAATTAAATCAAATTTGTTTCAAATTTGTTGTTTGCCCAAGTATGGAGCAAAGCTAAACTGAAATCTACCCAGGAAACTCATGCCAGGTCAGGAATTCTATGCATAACAGCAAGGATCTTAGGCATAATGCCTTGCCAATTAGCAAATGGTATGCAAAAGGCTCTGGCAGCTTCGACATCAAAGTTTCATCTTTTTTAGAAGCAAAAGAATGAAGACCGGAAATACTACAGAGCTTTGAATTGAATCAAGCAAACCAAAACTACTCTTCTCTTGGGGTTAAAACCAGAAATTAAACTATTTTAACAAAAAACAATCGCCTATATCCTTCGCTTCCTGTACCCATTCCCAGTGATATCTATTCTAGCGAGGATTGTTTTAGCTATTTGTTCAATTTGAGGGCAAACAACAGGCAGCAACAATAACCGAATCAACAAACAAACACCACCAAGGCTCTCTCACTCTGCCTCGGTTTGGTTTCTATTTGCCAAGTGGGTGGTCATGAAATGAAGCATTCTTTTAGGCGCACAGCCGTGGAGCATAGTGAAGAGGAACAAGCTGCAGATATACGTTTGCATAAGCCGAGACGTGTGTAACGTACCAAATTGTTATTTATTTTTTGAAGTGCCTGCGCTCTTGCTCTCCAAAGGTGTGTGTGTGTGTGTGTGGATCCTGTAACCAGTATCGTGTGTTTTTGCATGGAGATGCATAGATACATTGCCCGATAGGCTACGTGCAACTTGTTTCGGTCTTCGGTGGCGTCTTGTTTGCCATTTGTCGTCGGATTTTTGCCAAATTTACCGTGTAATTATCGGTGAAGGAGAACGTAGTCTTCTATATTTGTTCCTTTTTCCAGCATGAAATTATTTAAACAGATTTATGCAATAAGTCTAGCTTATATTATACAAAAAACCTTTAACCAATTGGGAATAATTAAAGGAAATTTCGTTTAGTCTTTCCACATAGATGTTTGCTCTTAAATTTAATAAAATTGCATAGGTTTTTTACCAATTTGTTTTATTTGTTTCTGCCAGAACTTCCTTTCTAACTTTAAACATTTTAGCTTTAATATTTTACCAAAAATCGAATTATTATGCCATAAAATCTTGCCAAATTTATTGCCATGCAATATTATATTTTTTTCTCTCTCTGTTCAGGGGCAACACTCTGTTCTGGACCCCACCTGATATGCAAATTTCCATAGATTTTTCTTTTTGTCTGTGTGGTTTGGGGGGTTTCGAGAGGCATATTTGTTTAGCCACAGTCCGAGGACAGTTGGCCATCGTTTCGTTTCGTGGGATTTCCATTTCATTTTTGGAACCGGCACGTAAGCTGGAATATTTGCTGTATGTGCTGGCCTAAACTGGCAAATCTAAAATGAACTAATATAGCCATTGAATTGGAAAACAGTTTTACAAAAAGGCAAAAAAGAACAAGAGCATATTGAAAATGGAATTTTGTATAAATCTGAAAAGCCATTGAACTGCATTAACTTTTTTGTGCATATTCCCTGAAGACTGATTTCATGGCTGGGTAATCTCCTCGTATATATTGTTTTGTAGTTTTTAGCTTGTTGCTCTCCCAGCTCAATTGTTTTTCTAGACCAGTTTCAATGATTTTAAAATATATATATATCACACACAATAATTGTCATTTGGCAGGGATTAAATGCTATTTGCTAATGTAATCAAATTGGACAATTTCGACAGTTGAACTAATCCGTTTACATAATCCGGATACAATCAAGCCACCACATGGCAACATGCCCCCTCTCCCTAATTACAGCCTTTGTCATTTTGATTTAATTATGCCTGAAAAAAAGGGAATGTGGAAAATAGCAAAGCCGAAAACTAAATGAATTGGATAAATTATTTAATAAACAACAATTTGAATGACTTTCACTAGCAACGACGACGAAACAACAGGCAAGCGGTGGCAGTCAACACATAACTTGATCAGGAAGCAGCTTAGTTGAAATAGTTCCACAAGCGTTGGAAATAGTTGAGCTTGGGTACCTCCACGGGACGTGAATTTTTCCAGAAATAGTAATAAATTTCGGTGCCCAGGCCAAGGAGTTTGTTCTTTTTCGGTTCCTGGACTGCAGCTTCTTTTTTCCCTGCCACCATTATTATTGCTAAAAATCCAATACCAAATATTAGTAAAGGGAGTGCAATTGGCTTGTAAGTTACTATTTTGTGTATTTTTTGAAAAACTGAGCTTAACATTTTTAGTTGGTTCGAAATACTTTCTTTTAGACTCTTTTTTTGTAGACTGAGAACTTGTTAGTTCATTGAACTCTGACAGAGATCTGCTCAACAGCTCGACAGCTCCTCCAATGGTTGCTCCCATTTCCTCAATTTCGATTGGAAAGCACTACACACAGCCTCCTCGAACACAACAATGCCGGTTCGAAAGAAAGAAAAACTATCGGACATGAAGGAAAACCCACATAAATTTATACATAGCTGAGCCATTGGGGAAAAACAATGAGTTGGAAAGGAGGGCCAGGCCAGGCCGGCGGCTGGGTTTCCTTGCCATTCATATTCATCCGGATTCAGATCCGGATCCCCCTAGCTGAAGTGATTTCCGTTGTTTTTTATATATATACATATATATATATATGTCGTACTTGGAGCGAAGCGGAGCGTTGGTGCATTCAATGGAGTGCACTCTCCGCAAAGGAATACTTGAACTGCAACCGAAGAAAAGACGCACAATACAAACGTCGAGGGGCTTTGTTTGAACATCGAGTGGGACTCCGTCCTGGCAAATACCATATTTATATGTTCCCTTAACCCAAGACAAAGCCCTGTCCCAGTGAGAAAACAAATTGCTGTGGTGTAAGGTTTGATTTTAGCTTGAAGTCTGGTTTTATTTAAATCTCATTATGCATTTAAAGAGGAGACTTCCTCAAAGCTGGAACGTGTTGCTGGGGCAAAGTCATTGTTATTCTAGGCTCCCTCAAAGCTGGAACGTGTGCATCGGATGGAAGCTGCAGGAAGAAACCATTATTATTCAGGGATCCCTTAAAGATATTTCCCAGAGCTAGCTTACATGTCCTCGCGGGCCTTCATGAGAGTTTCCGGCAAGCGGCTTAGCGGAGAATCGCCAATGCAGATCTTGTACACAGTCGTAAAAAGGGGAAATCTGTCAACAAAATTAATAGAGATCAACGGGAAGAATTTTTTTATTTAATCTCAGATCTTTACTTATCCTCCAAACCCTTTTTCTTGAGCATATGGTGCACTAGTTCAGCTGTCACGGGACCCAGGGGTTCATGTCCTGGTATAAGGATATGCTCCAGTTCACTCAGCGGCTTGCCAGTCTTTACAAAGGCCTCGGCCAGCTTGCGATTTCGATTGGCTAGTTAAAATAATGTATATATATAGAAATATATATTAAGCATATAGTTTTTTTACCATAACAGCTAGTGACCAAATCGGATATGCCGCAGGACTCGAAAAAAGTGCCCATACGGCAGCCGGGATAAAATACATCAACAAATTGCAGCATTTCCAGAAATCCCCTCCTAATAATCCCAGCCTTTGTGTTCTCATTAAGCTCCATGCCATCCGAACAGCCAGCGGCAAAGGCAATGATGTTCTGCAAAAATCAAATATATATTAAATAATTAATATATATATATTTGTGTTGCTGTTCCCACCCTCAACGTGGAGCAAACCTCCACGCAATCGGCATCCTCGGTGACCACCACACGGAATGTGGGTGACTTGAAAATGTCATGAAGCACTCGATAGTACTTCTGATCGCGACAGCCCACAGTTCCTTCCGCAAAGTGATCGTGGGCTATCTCATAGGCCAGATTACAACCCACCAGCACCGAGCAGGGAATCTATGGAAAAGGGGGTAAAAAATAAAACTAGAAATCATTAAACATTAAATGCAGCAGAACAAGCATTTAGATGTAGGTTTTAAACACATATTTTCTTAAATACCTTCAACTGTTTCATTATAATTTGTGATATCAACACAAATTGTCCATCATCTCCACGCTCGAAGCCTTTGATCAGGGAAACGGCATGAGCCGTGGGCTTGACTTTGCCCAACAAGGTTTTGCAGCAACTACTGACAAAGGTCGGGGGAATAGCAAATATAATAATATCTGCATCCCGAGCTGTGGCCACAATATCACCCACAGCCACCTGTTATTACCGAGAAATGGAATATGCATTTTAAAATAATTATTGGTAAAACCCACAATATTTGGCGGCAGTTCAAAGTTCGGCATATACTTGGCGTTCATGTGCGTAGTGTTTATAATTTCGGTGAGCTTGCGACCATCTACCAATTCCTCGTAAACGTACATTAGGACCCTTTCATCAAGGGTCATCGAATTTACCACATTTCTGCCCACATTGCGGGCTATAGTCGTTGCCCAATTGCCCGATCCTATGATACAAATCATTATCTTGTCCATCTTGTTGAGAGCAAGGTTGGAAAAAGGTATTTAATTAAATTTTTTTAGTAATTGTGTATTTATAGTGACACTTAAAACTTGGATGTACATATATGTTTTAGGATATGTTTAGGATACATAAAATTGTACCTGTTCCTGATTTTATTATCCTGAAAAATGTACAAAGAAATGGTAGGAGGTTTCCAGTACTCTAGCTTTCCAACTTTTCCTTTTTAAAAATCTATCAAGACAATTTCCTTATTAAGAAGACGTGTAACGCTTGCTCTTCATATTAACTCCACTGTTAACCCACAAAAATATCCATAAATATATTAAAGCCTTCCACAGCGCAAATACACAATCAGATATTAATATATATATGCATATTTACAAGCACATAAGTTCCGTGTACACACATATATTGATTGAGTGCTGGGCAAACAATTCATCAGTGTATCGGGGCGGGATAAAAATTACGTATACGTCACGTTCGCCAAACTGGCAGGGCAAATAATTAACTGTGGCAACAGTTTTTTTTCCTCATGTCTTGGCTGGGACTGGGCCACTCTGTCCGTGGAATTCATTCATTTATGGTTTATTTTTTTACATATAAAATTAAGCTGACGCGGTGGAAAAATTTCATAATTCTCGTATTTATTTTTTAATTACGGCAGTTGGGGGAAAACGGAAAGGGAAAAGCGGCATGGGCATCGGCGGCTGCTGCGTCGGTTATTTAAATAAAATATATCGAATTGGCAGAGTTAAAAAAAGGGCAAGGGGCGAAAGTTGAAGTGAAAGTTCCAGCGAAAAAGCCGTCGAAATCAATGTGCAAGAAAGTAAACACCGCCTGTGCTGTCCGTACAATCCAATCCAATCCCGACCAGGAGTCCAACTGCAGAGCTGCGCCGCCATCCACTCGACTATGAAATCAAAATGGATGATGGGCGAAATGAAAATGGAATTTTTAATGAGTTGCTGGTGCTGCTGCTGCCGAGGAGGCAAAGGCCAAACGAGAGCTGTGGTCGCCTCGGCGAGAACAATGGCGATGAGACAAAACGCTGGCAATGGCAGAGGGGCAAGGCAAAGGGGTATTTTTTGGGGGCGAGAGAAGTACCCAAGGCCGCAGCTGCAGTCAAGTGGGAAGTCCGTCTGTCCGGAGCCACAAAATTGCTGGTCAACACTTTAAAGGACAGTGCAATGCCAAAGGGAAATGCTTTTGGGTGTAAAGTATCAGTTGGAGTTGGCATCAACTTGAATTTCCAATAGTCTGCTGTATTAATAATTTATTTCAATACCTAAAGGGCCTTATTTAAGATTTAATAAATCAATAAAACCATATTTAATGGCAATAATTGTGTTTCAAAACCAATTACATTATTTACGCCTTGAAGAGCCCATTAAAAGCATAGTTTTGTCAACGCAAAATTCTCACACTCCAATGGCTTTTGCTTAAACAAATTAAGGAGCTTAAGTCGGAAATATGAATGTATGTGCATTAGCAATTCACAGACAAGCAAAAAGGTGAGAGAGGGAATAAATCTAGCTAAAGTCTCCCAGGTAGCCCCATGCAACACTTGCAAAGTATTCTCAACATAATTCGTTTTTTATTCCGTTTTGGGACTGTATAAATTATTCGCACACACACACTGCGCTCGTCCTACATTAATTTCAGTTTTTATTATTTTATTCTCTCAGCTTTCTTTTTGTTTCAACCATAAAGTAAACTTAACTTGGGCAGCTTGGACTGGGAACTCGTCTCTGGGATACACGAACATAAAGTTTTACCACGATTTTTATGCTTTTCACCTTACACACACACACACACACATCTGTTGTGGGGAAAGCGGAAAAGCGGGATGGGAGACGAGAGACAGTTACTCATATGATTTTGTGACTACAAAGTTGAATCGTAAATAAAATTATTCCATGTTTTTCGCTGGATGCAACGTGATTTCGACTGCCCGAGTGCGGGAGTCGGGAATTGTAACTAAACTTTCACTTTCACTTCCACTTTGCTCCAAACTTTTGCGGAAGAAGAACTTTGCAATCTTGAGATAAACTAATTAGCAAGATGTGTGTGCCAAACACACATTTTTGTGGTGTAAATTAAGGGAAGAGGGAAGGGGGGATGGGAATTGGAATTATGAAAAAGCTTGCCAAATATTATTCATTTGAGGAAATATTTTTAATTGCAGATTAGTTTTTAAATTCTTTTAGGATTTATTATTGTTGTTTTTAAGTTTATTGTAAATACAGTTCCTAAACGGGACCAGGTTCTCTGGGAGTCCTCAATGTTTGGTTGATTCGCTCAATTTACTCCTGTGAAACACTGATGGGTTGAAGCCCAAAGTACCTGCTCTAATTTTCAATATCTTTCACTATAGTTTCCCCAGATTTGTTATAAAAAAACTTCTTCTATTTTAAAATTTATCCAATTTTCTTGACTTGCTTTTTATAATTATGTGAAATGTTTAAAAAATTTTTATTATATTTTTAAGACAGAACATTTCGTAGCATCAGTCCGCACTTAAGTTGACTTTATGTTGGCCATTTACGCTGTTATTAGATAACGCTCACTGCTAGACGCGTTGTCGCTTTAAAAGGCATTAAATTACGCGCAAAGAAAAGTTTGTGGCCCCAAAAGTTGAGCTGGATTCGAGTGGAAATCAGATACAGATACATTAGATACTCACTGCCCTTCGAACTAAAGACGGGGGGATACAAAGCGAAAGAGCCGCAGTCTTAGGATTGCGTGTGAAATGCAAGCAAAGTTGGCTAGGATGAAAAATACGGGGGAAAACTATGCAAACTGCCCGGGTCTAGAATGAAATCGAGATAAACTACTCACAATATTTACTTTTAATTGGAGAAGTTCAAAGAATAAACAAATATCAGGGGATCAAGGGATAGTTGAAGCAGAAGGAGAGGCAGCAAGATGCGGCATTCAACTTTATTTTTTGTTCGGTTTCTTCACGCTTTTGCCACTTTTTTCCCCACACATTTGATAGCTTAAATGGAACATATGGTGTGTTACACTAAGACTAACTTGGAAACTAATTTATTTTGTGATCAAAATTAATTAATTCAAATTAGATCGATTTATGAAATACTTAATGAAGATATATTTATCTTTTAAAAAGCATAAATAATATATTTCATAAATTTTAAATACAATTCTCGGTAACTCTCACCGTAGCTCTCACAGTGTAGACCATGGCCTAAGCTAGGGCTTTAATCCCGCCGATTCGAGTTCATTAAGCTCCTTAAATGCGGCCCAAAGTCGAATTAATATTCCAAACAACATTTGCCGCATTCTGTGTCCTCTCTCTCTTTATCTGCTGTGTGTCTTGCCATTTCATTTGCTCTCATTTGACAGACCCCGGCGGAAAGTTGAGCCGAAAAGTTCAAAGCAGGCACAAGTCAGGCAGGTCAGGTCAGGGGCAGAGAGGAGGTATCGTCTGCAGTTGGCTTTTAATGTTCTCTTTTGCGTTTCGCTTTTCTGTTCTTTTCATTTAATTTTTTCTCGTGCCTAAATGGTAATTAAAATATGCCCAGATGGTGTCTGGCAGATGACCACCTTTAAGAGGAGGAGGTGGTATCAGGCGGAGTCCGAGTGGCCTGCGAAGGTCAATTGCAATCAGTGAGTTCTTGCGCTAAGTAAACACGGTCAAAGTGCAAAAAGGTCATCAGCAATTGCTACTTTTTCAGTTCTGCTTTGATTTTGTGAAGCTGCGACGACACTCTACACATTTTAATTGGACTCGGTTGAAGGCCTTTAAAGGATTTTTGGCGAGATCTCTTAACATTTTCATCTGCAATTTATGTACATTTTATTTTATGTGGTTTTTAACCTGGTATTCGAATATATTTAGTTTTTCTCTGGGGCTTTAAATTGTACGAATCTTTAAAATATATTCTTTATACAAACTTCCCTTAATACCTAATTGTTGTCTTCATTATCCTTGACAGTTCTTTAACCGCAACAAAACTTACTTTCCCCCCCATAGTCCTATGTTTTCCACATTTTCCGCCAGCCATTTAGCGAACTTTGCCGCCATCTTTCATTCATAATTTGCTAGTCCCCCCTTTTCCTCTTTTTTTTTGTTAGCTGCATACACACACACATGGTGGGGGAAAAGCACAGGAAAAAACGGAAAAGCATCAGGCACAGCTGGGCGACAAGGAAAACTGTGTCAACGCAGCCATTTGGCAGTCGAAAACTCCCCTCAGCCACCGTCGCTGAAGCTGGTGGTGCTTTCCACTTTGCTGTTTTCCCTGTGTCGTGTCTCTCCAGTTTTCCGCCACGTTGATGGCGACATAAATAGCACCGCTTGGTTGATGGCTTAGTCCCGCTTACCCCTCGGAAAATTCCTCATTTTCCCCCGCCGACGCTATTCGCCATTTCCCAGGTAACAGCCGCCGCCAGTCGCTCATAAATGTAAACTTTTTCGGCTAGTTACATGTAATTATGCCATTTTACTGGCGGAAAAGATGAGAGGACTTTTCCGCTCTGCAGGCGGGATGAAAATCATCCTGCCGGGATACTGAGACTGATGCTGGGTGCTGGGACTCCTGATGTCTTTTCACTTGATTGCCAATTTAATCGGCTCGCAATTTTCCGCCATGGCGCCATGATTAGGGGGGCGTGGCCGTGTCTAATTTGTGTATCAGTGCAAAAAGGATATCAGATCGGATTTCGTGAAGCGTCGCGACTTTAAACGGAAAATATGAGGCGGGAGACCCTTGTCGATGCTTTTTATATTTATTTATTTTCACCCAAACACACACCCTTGAAACACACATAATTCAAATACGTGACATGCATATGTACAGTGACTGCAGTTCTTCGCCTAAGCCCCCTGTGCCTGTCAATTGTCCATGTGGCCAGAGGAGCTTGAAGAAGCTGGGTTAGCAATTGTTTTCAGAGAAACAAACATTTTTTGTAATTTTTTTAACTTTATAAAATTTTAAAAAATTTAAAACAAATAAAAATTCAGTTACTGGTAAAACATATTTTGAAAGGGACGTACGAACAAAAGCGCCATCTAGCGGCCAGAGTTTGAACAACATCTTGTGGGTGAGAGAAGAGAGAGCGAGAGGGCGTAGAACGAGCAAATCCATCGCACTCTCTTCCTCTCTTTCCCCTAGCCCACAAGCTGTAGTTCAAACTAAGGCCGCTTGATGGCGTTTTCGGTCTGACGACCCTTTCAAAATATGTTTTACCAGTAAACAAGTGATTTTTGACCCCTTAAACGCTATATATTCTTGATCAGCACAAATAGGAGAATCGTTCTAGTCATGTTCTGAACTTGTAAATGGCCAATTGTAAAAGTGAAAAATCATATTTTCGCCAAAAATAAACGAATTTTAATTCGGAAAGCATTGCTGTGTTTGTTTTTTTAAGCTTAACAAACCAGTTAGCCAAAATTGTTTTTAACAATTTATAAACAATTAAAAAAAAATTAAAACATAATTTTGTTGCATAGGACATGGCTAAACAGACCTTTTCTTATGTGGTTTCACGTTCGATAAATTATATATCTATCTAAAAAAACGCAAATAATATATTTATATTTATTATAAACTATTAGGTCCAAGAAAAGCATATTTCAATAATTATTTAAAGTATTACTGAGGCTGTTATACCAATAAAGCTGTTGATGCATAATTTCAAAAAACTAAACTTTATTTAACTTTTATAAATATTAAAACCTTCACTAAATCGTTTCCAAAGCGTATGTACACTTCAACTTTAGGGTCTTCCCGTACTTGCTTTTATTTTAACACCCACAATGGTGCACCCCATATGGGTGTGTGCATCCCGAGTGTGTGTGTGTGGGCGGCACACTTGCATGTTTGCTTAGTCCACATGAAGTCAGTTGTTAAATTGTTGGTGGCGTCTCTGAGGCTTTCATACCCTCCATTACCACCGACTCGCTCTGTGCTGCGTGTTTCCCTTTTTTCCAGGTGGTTCCGGCGGTTTTCTGGCTTTATTCTGTGAGGTTTTCCTTTTTTGTGTTGGCCGCAGTCCCTGCTGCTTTTGTTCTTGGCTTCCGCAAATAGACTTTAAATATTTTGTGCACTGAATTTATCTCCATGGCCGAGTGTGGGCGTCCACACACATTCACAGCCAGGTGTAAAAGATTTATG
This sequence comes from Drosophila mayri, assembly GCA_008042485.1. Lineage (NCBI taxonomy): Eukaryota > Metazoa > Arthropoda > Insecta > Diptera > Drosophilidae > Drosophila > Drosophila mayri. The sequence goes on from VNJN01008122.1 coordinate 23,587, forward strand.
ACAAGCGTAGGTCGGTCGGTGGGGGAAATGTAAATACGATTCTTTTGCTTTTCCGATTTATACTTTTGGCTGTCAAATAAAGGGTCATTCATTGGCTATTTTCGGCACGTCTTTGTCGGGACGAAGGCGCGTGTTTGCCATCTTTTTCTTCGTTTTTTATTTTGACATGATCCCATAAACGTTTAATAAAACATAATATGCTTACATACAAAATATCCTGTGGTCAAAATTCGATTCGCTTGTGTGAGCAATCAAGATTGAGGTGGGATTTTAAAGCATACTTTTTGAGGCTGCTTGCGATTTTAAGACTTGAAACTTATAACCAAATTTTGGTAGTTTTTACTCATACTTTCAGGAATATTTTTGGTTATTTTCTCATATTTTAAAATATATTTATGTGTTTAATTTACGTGCAATGCCTGAGTAAAACTACAAAACACGATTTAGTGCAACGCGATTTGTTGGGGGAATTTGATTAAACTTTTTGCATATTTCACCGGCGAGCAAACCGGGAGAAATGTATGTACTCTATATATATATATATATACATTTAGAAAACTTGAGCAATTTTAACTTCTTTCGCTTTCTGTTTCTTGTTCTCTTTTTTTTTTGTTTCTGTTAAATATATGTATGGCTATGAATTTATAACGAAAAGTTTTGCATTTTGCAAATCATTTTTAACACCTGCGGCAGGGTTAAAGTTCAGTCAGCGTAAAAACTTTGCAAATTAGAAGAGGTCCTGCGCTGTGTTGCTTCCTCCACTCTTCGCCTGTTCATATATTTATATTTCGCTCAGCGGAGATTTCATTTAAAATGAGTTAACCCCCTGTTAATGGTGCAATGATGAAGAATAAAAGCAACTAAAAAGCGAAAAATTTACAATATTCCAGGCATGAATCGTAAATTTGTTTGCTGTCAGTGGAGAAGCCAGGAAAATAGCCTAGACAATGGGTAGGAGAACAATGCGTGTTTACACATATACATATATACTATAGTTTGGGGTTAAATCGGGCAAATCAGCTAACCTGCTGACCATAAGCAAACACCGAAACTAAAGATTTATGGCCAACTAATCGACACAGGCAATCCCATAAATCTAGCAGAAGTTCGAATGTCAAATGGCCAAATGGCCAACAGGCCAGCGCCAGCGAGGTGAGTTTCCCTTTCGGCCAAAAGCCAAGGCAAATTAAAGTTCAGACCCAATAAATGTTAATCGTTTGCTCTTTGTCATTCTCCTTCTGCCAATTCTGGTTTTAACCTTGTTTTGGGTTAGCTTTTGAACTAATTTGTTACGATGAGAAGCATATTAGATGGGTCAAAGAGAGGTGCTTGAGAAGAAGAGGCGCTTTCTTGATATTAAAAAAAGAATCAACGAACTTATAGATAATTTTCTCATTTATAAGTTTTTCTTAACTCTTATTTTCTATTTCCCACCCAAAACCAAATGAAACTGCAGCAAAACTATAAAGTGGCTCAGTATTAATTCAATGATTTGAAACCAAGTCATTTGATTTGCTGTAACGAGTCCACAAGCAATAGGGTAGCGCTGCCAATAGGCCAAGATTTGCCATCAAGGCATAAGTCTTCGTCATCCAGACAGATTTTAAGGAGCTCTGCACTGCAACTGAAATGGTTTTCCTTTAAACTGTCTTTTACTCTTTACCCTTAAATCCTTATAGAAAATATGAGAAGCCAGCAAAGAAGGTGACATAATCCGAACCAGATCAGTCAATCTTCTAAAGTGAAATTACTATTAAAAGCAAAGCTTGTAGGAGGTGGAAATAATATGCATTAAAAATGTAAAAGATATTTATGGCATATTTAAATTTACAGCCAAAGCTGTTATTTTTATTTCAACAAGGTAATTAGGCAGGGTTTTTCCAATTCAAAGAATTATCCATTCCCTCTGGGGCGTATTTCTTCACTAACCTTAACTGCTTCGGTGTGCTGCAGGTGCCAGTGATGGCCAAATGTTGTTGAATTTATGGCCAATAAATTAAAAAACTTTTACACCGCCTTGCTGGAAGCGAAAGCAAACACGAAAGTGTGTGTGTACTACCTGGAAAGACATTTTGGCAGAAACATTAATTGAAAAACCCCGGACTGGGGGCCAAGTGTGGCTGAACATATCAAAGGCAATTACGAATGCCGTTAACAACGGCCAAATGGCTAAGACACCGCCCAGCCACTCCCACTCTCCCTCTCTCTCGCTCATCTCATTATTTAGTTAATTATATGTTTGTGTGCCGGCAATTACAACTCAGATTTCATTGTTGGCCAAAAACCATTTTGTGGCCTACACTCCTGGGTTGGCCGCCATCAATGCGGGGATGCTGATGATGACGGGGTGGCGGGGTGGCGGCCCTGCCTGCCTGCCCTCACCGCAAACTTCTAATTAATTTGAAAGGAAACATTTGAGTGCCTTGTGTTGCGGTCATAGTTGTCCTTGCTGGCCACATGAAAGGGGTGCTGCTTGGACATATGCAAAGCTCTGCTCATTAGCAGGCAGGACATTAAATAAACCAAACCAAGCCACTAAATAAAGGCTTCAATTTTTATTACTCCTACTTACCCTTAACCCATAACCATAATCAAGGACCTTGCCAGGCTTCCTCTCTAGAATTTGTCAACTATTTTGGCCAGCAGCTGCTGGGCCAAAAGTTGCCGCTCTTAACACATTTAATTAAGCAGCGGAAAAAGCCGAAGCGCAAATTTTCGCGGCCCAAGAATCGCACACAATGTGCATTAAAACTGAACCGAAAGTGAAATGGTCTCCACCAAATGCAACTGTTGTTTTAGGAATCCATTTCGGTTTGGCTACAGCCTTTCGATGATGGCTAAAACCATGGCCAAACTGTTTGCAAAGCGGCTTGACAGCAGAGCGAAAAAAAAATAAAAATAACAAATGGCAAAGTTGATTTTAGTCCTGCCAAATGTTGGGCAAAAATGTCGCTAAAAAGTTTTTAATAAGCTTAAATTAGACAGTTGTATTTCTGCGATTTTATTTCAGTTTGAGCTGTCCCTGTCTTTAGCCTTGATGTGGGCTTTATATAAGTTTAAGCCGCGGCTTAAACAGAGCGGAAGCTAACTGTAGGATTCTGCCAGGATTTTAATTTGAGAAAATATGGTCTTATGTTAATTATTTGCGGCATATTATAATATTTTTCAGTTATTCCCAACAAATATTATTAATTCGCAGTAACTAACTTGTAAAGATATATATTGGTATATAATGTTGCAAATATAATATCCTTTAAAGACCAAACACCACCTGCCTGCCAGTCATGGAGCCATGGGGTTTATTATAATAATGCCAACCGACCTGACATGTTGGCCACAAATTAAACGAAATTCGTGTGCCAGCAACGACGATAGAAACTGGCCAACAAAATGTCAGGCGGGTCAGGCAGGTCAAGGGGGGGTGTAGAATCAAGAACCAACATAACATAAGTAATTAACCAAGTGATAAAGAGCCTGGCCCCGTGGCAATACAAGTTGGGCATTCAAGACGACAACGACAACGATGATGTTGCCTCGTCATTAGCGGCCAAAAATGTTGCATTTAGTTGTGGTCCTGATGAATATGGTTAATTTCAGTCGTATATATGTGCATGGTGGGAGTCTGGGAAATATGTATTTGTCCCTGGGCGACGATGACAGCGCCTGACCAAGACACATTTTTCGTTTGTCCTCTAATTGCATATCTGAGGATGCTGATTATTATGGGGACGATGATGATGAGGAGCCAGTCGTACAATTACCAGCATCCCCCGCTGTGAGATCCTCTGTTTTGATGTCGTGGCCAGATGAGGGAGAAATCGTCCCTGGCCGACAAAGGCCAGGCTTTAGTGTCTAATTAAAAGCAACAGCAACTGGCCTCTTAATTTATGCCCGTTGAGGGACAGGCTTCCCAGTGAAATCCCGCCTCGCATTCAGTGTATAGTATTTGCATTGCGGATGCTTAATGTTTTTGCTTTAAAAAAGGTATGCATCATAAATCGCAGGAGATAAATATGGCTAAATTAGGTTCCTTTTGATATGGGTGCGCTGCTTTTATTTATTATTATTCTAGTTAAAGTTGAAGCCTAAAATTCGATCATAGCAATCCTTGATTCACAAGTTGGCTTAGCTGCCCTTCGAAATCCCTCACAACAAATTTAACCAGTCTCAGTCAAACACGAAAGCGGAGAGCCAACAATAATTGAGTCGAAATTTCTAGTTTAGCACCAAATATTATTGTTTTTGTTTTTTTTTTTTATCGTAAAATCAAAATGGATGATACAATAAAAAACCTAGGAGATGAATTTGATGAAACTATGACAGAAGCCGTTGTACAGGCGCCTGTAGGTCAAGTTAACCCGAACTACAACTTGGACAACGAGCGATTAGATTGCGAGCGGATAGGTAAACGCAGAAGGCTAACACTAAAAACTAAATAATTCGTAAATTTTCCCAAACAAAAACAGACGAGATGACCACGAGGTATACCTTCATGGAACGACCCTCATTCGTTACCGTGCTTTTAAGATTTTTTGGCAATATAGTTGGTGAGTTGGCAGGATAATACATTCTCCTCGAAGTCTTAAACTAATGCATTACCTGCTCTACTTCATCCCCAGTCGATATCTTTCGGACGCTCCTTTACTGAAACTGAAAGTATACGGTGTTTCAGATCTTATGTGGCTCCCAGTTTAAATCAAATCAAATAAATCGTCTCGTTAGAAAAACTTATACTCTGTAATGTATTTTGCTCAATCTCTATCCGCAGTAGATTTTGTCGAATACAGGAATGTGACAATAACAGGAGCAGTTATCATACTCGGTCGCTAGTTCCGAAATTTCTGTGAGAAAATGTTCTAGATTCTCCGGATTTCTAAACACATTCTTGTCCACATGGATCTTGTTTTCAATCAGAATGTTCCAGCGTCGCATGCTGGCAATGACGTCGCCGCAAAAATCGCGCTTGTTTCTCTCTGCCGACTTCTGGACTTTCTCCAGCACTTTTATATAATTTTCTATGAGGGGAAATGAATGAAAAACAGTGGCAAGAAAACCCCTTTCCCTCACTCACTCTGTTTCAACCGTTTCTTCTGCATGGTTCCACCCAGCTCCTTCTGCGCGGCATCGTACATCTCGATGATCCTGTACATCCGCCTGTCCATGTCCTTGGATACTTTGAAGTAGTCATAGCACTCTGACTTGCACTGGCTCCAGTACTGTGTTTGTCTCATTGAAACCTTTTGCTGGCACGGACTTTTCTTTGAGCCATTTTCCTCAGTTTTCTGATCGGCCGCCTCATTTCCGACTTTTTGTGACTTTATACGGCCATTGCGGAAGCGGAAATGGAGGCTAGCCAGCAGTTTCTCCACGCGCGACAAGCAGCTTTGGCAACAGAAAAAATTCTTGAAGACAGAATATAATTTAAATCCGTAAGGCGACTTACTTGGAGTTCTTCAGAGAATAGACTCCGGGTATGGCGTAAGTTCTTAGCAGATGGTGTAGCTTGAAGGCGACGCAATTGAGCAGATCCTCGGCGGCACAGACTTGCATTTGACGCAGGCGACTGTTGTTGTGCACCGTCTGCCGGGCTCTCCAGCCACGGAACAGGGCCTGGATCTTCGTGGCCGCGTCATGGTGGTGACGCACAATTCTCTCCTGCAGCAGATTCTCCACGAAGCTGAAGTGCTTGTTTCGCGTCGAATAACCACGCCACCAGCGCTGTATGGTGATGGCCGCTTTGGTTCTGTTGCGGAAAATGGAACGATTGTGGAAGCGACGCCAGCTGCGTTGGATATTGCGGGCAGCCTTGAATTGTTTATAGTCCAGCAGGAGTAGGGATGTCCTGGGGAGAAACATATATTTGGGATGTGATTATAGGGTGCAGGTTAATTGTTTATACATAGATAATTCTAGATAAAAACCTATCCTCTCACCGTGACATGCCCTGAAGGCTCATTTGGGAACTTAGATTTTCATAGCTGCAGGTCTCATCCAAACTCTGGTATGAATAACTTAAAAAAAAAAGAAATGCAAGTCCAATGAAATGTTTCCAATTTTCCAAGAGTACCAAAGCTTACGAGATATCTGCGACAGCTAACATTGTGTCGCGTCTGGTGTTTTCGGGAGTCCACAACATGGACCCTATTTACTAATTAATATTTATAAATTAAATCAAATTAAATTAAACTGTGTGTTTTGTGTGTCGGGTGTTTGTGTGTTTAGGTTTGAACTAAATGTTGTTTGTGACTGACATCTCAATGGTTTATCGATGTAACGGAGCGGAGATTTCCGTCTAGCTGCTGGCTATAATTTATGGCCCCAACGATTATTTCCGCATAAATCTTTGGGGCTTGCGGTCTATGCTGGTGTCGTCCTGGTCTCCATTCAGGCGACATATATTTTATTTCGCCTGTGTATCAACATGTTTTCCGCTTATCGCGTCAGGGGTAAGCAAATTTATGTGTCCTTGCCTCACCTCCCACGAGCTTTATTCTTCTGCCGCCATAAATATTCCCCCGAGAGAGACTTTTTCACTTCTCGGGTTCTCCGGGGGCTGTGCATTTAATTGAATTGTATGGAGGCTGACCCATATTTGCCCATGAAACTGCATTCTCCCACATTCTCCCACAGCTATGATGGCTTCGCCTCTAATTGTGCTCGAATGCTGACAAATGGCCGAGGTCAAGTTGCCATAAATTCGGTCTACCAAATGCCATTAGGCGAAGGAGTCCTGTCCTGCCACTTTAAATGAAAATCGATACAGAGCCACGACGCTTTTGCCTGCTCATTATGCGCCACAAATGAACCTAACACACACACAGACACAATCGCAAACAAACGGGGCGGAAATGAAACGGAAATTCTCATTTATGGCGCCCTTGACGCCATTTCCCAGCTACCAGCTCCCATTTCCAGTGGGCCATTCGCTCGTCCTATCTATTTGGCCCTGACAAGTTGGCACTGCTTCTCGCTGATTTCTGATGCAGATTGAGATTGCACAGGGCCTGATTGCTGCAGCAGCAGCCTCCATGAGATTTATGGTCCGTACTCCCCCCTTGCTGACCCAGTAACTGATAACCAAAACTGGACCAGAAAGGGAAAGGGACTTGTTGTGCAGAGAAAACAAAGAATTTGAGAGATGTGTTGATATTCCAGAATTATCCACCGTAGGGGATAGATCATAAACAATTAATTTAATAGGTCCTAGGCCTTAATCCTTGTATTATTAAAATGCTTAAATAAAAAAAACCCTTAACTATAATTTCTTTCTGTGTAAAATGCCCAACATAAAATTGCAGTTACCCTGAAAGAGAAAAACTTTTCACCTTGAGGTTTCGTTTTGCGGTTTTCGGCAAGGAATTGCCGTAAATTAGTTTTTACACCTGACTGGTCAGGGGACAGTATGTTCTTTGATCCCTTCTCTGCCAGCTCTCGAAGGGATTCTGTGTGTGTATGTGTGTGTGCTTTTAATTGTCCTCCAATCAGAAAAGTCTAGACAACGAAACGGCAGCAGCTCCCAGTGGCAGCTATTTATTTACAGAATGTGTGTTTGGGTTTGGGTTCGCCAATGTGTAAATATAGAAGAACCTTTCTGTGAGTTTATGACACACACACACACACACACACAGGAGAGGAGAAATCTAATTTGAAAAGTACTAACCCGTAACGAAGCAATGGCCATATATCAAAAGAAGCTGCTAACCCCAAAAAGCAGCCGGCAAAGGAATTTACGAGCCAACACCCTCCAAGCATGTTAACCATAAAATTGCTTTGAGAAAGCCAGAAGGAAGGAGGAAAGGGTGCCCAGGACACCAACCTTACACCACTTTAAGAAAGAAAACTCCTCTTTAGCTCTACATAGAGTTACCTAATGGGATTTTTCGACCTGAAAAACCTACAATTTTCATAAGGAATTGATCACAACTTTGCTCTAGAAATTATAATTAATAGTTAGCCTCCCTTTACCCTTTCTTAATTATCAAAATTTATATGTAAATTGTATTTGAAATCTGAAATAAGGACTTCAATGTCCACTCTCAATTCATTTCCCACATGGACCTAAATCCAACTGGGTAGCTTTGAGTTTTCCGAGTCAACTGGGGAATATAGAATAAAATATTTATCCCAGTAGCTCTGGCGAACGACTTCGAGAAGGACTCAAAACTTTTCGGCTATTGTCCTGTACTGTTTTTACATTTCTAAACAAAAACTTACAAAAAAATATATAAAAGACAAGAAATAAAAAAGTATATATTATTTAAAAGGAAGAGCAGGCCATGCCTAAAACGTAAGTTAAAAAAAGACGCAACTAAACGAAAAGTCTAACCATTTGTCTAACCAAACCGAACTCCACACTCAACAGTAAATTATAGCAGCCAGATTGTATATATATATATGTATCGTAACCGAAAATTGTATGAAATAGTATATATGAAACGGCATTAACTGCATACACCACTCCGGATATATAACATCCATAATATATATGGATCGCATTCAGATCGGCGACAAGCTCTACTTCCAGAGAAGCGACGGAAGCGTGCAATCTGTGACCTGCATCGGGAAAAATTTTGAACTCGAGCTAATTACTGGCGAGTGGGAGGAAGGCTCGGTGTTCAAGGGCAAAGACGTGGCCTTAAGCCAGCTGGTGGACATCAACCCACAAATATTCAAGAAGGAGGTGGCTAAATCGCCGCGGCCGTCGCCGCTATTAACAAAATTTTTATCAAGAAAGCTCGGGACACCAAGTGCTGAGTCTTCGATTTCGAAGCCTGTCATTGGACGAGGAGAAGGAAGAGGAGGTGCCCAAATGGAATGCAGAAAGTCGCTCAGTGGCAGCCCGACGACGGATCGCCTAAGGGCGCCCACTAAACTCCCAGCCCCCAAAAGGTCCCTGATTCCGCAGGTGGCCGGCACCAATCGTACTACCAGTGCTGGAGGCGGAGTCGGCGGAGGCGCAGCCGGGGGCGGCGGGGTCGGTGCCAACACTGCACGGATCTCCCTGGACAGTGTCCATAATGCCAGTCCTATTTATGGACGCAAATCCCAGACCGGGAACACTACAGGCGTTACGGGAGTCCAGCGCTGTTCCAATGTGGTTCACGAAGTGAACCGCTTGAAGGAAGAACGGGAGCTGCGGCGTGCCCGCCAGGCCGAGCAGCTGCTGGAGAAGGATGCGTTGCGCCGCCAGGACCCGGGCAATCCCAACTGGGAGGTGGCCATCATGCTGCGTCAATACCGCGAATCGCTGACCATCAATCCGCTGCGATCCCTAAATCCTCGTGGCGATGCCGTGATGCAGATCACCGTCTGTGTGCGTAAGCGGCCGTTGGGGCGGCGAGAGGAGCGCATGAAGAACATGGACATTGTCACGGTGCCCAATCACGATTCCCTGATCGTCCATGAGTTGCGCTACAAGGTGGACCTTACCAAGTTCCTGGAGCACCACAAGTTCCGATTCGACTACACCTTTGACGAGGAATGCTCCAACGCCTTGGTCTACGACCACACAGCTCGGCCCCTGATCCGGACCATGTTCGAGGGTGGCAACGCTACCTGCTTCGCTTATGGCCAAACTGGAAGCGGCAAGACCCACACGATGGGCGGCGAATTTTGCGGCAAGTCGCAGAACTGCAGCACCGGCATTTACGCCATGGCGGCCAGGGATGTCTTCCAGGAGGTGTCGCGACCGGAGTACCGCCAGATGGGGGCCAAGATCACGTGCAGCTACTTTGAGATCTACGGCCCCAAGATATTGGACCTTCTGCAGCCCGACAAGCCGCAGCTGCGCATTCTCGAGGATGGCCGCCAGCAGGTGGTGGTGGTGGCTCTCAAGGAGACGCCGGTGACCAACGTGGACGACGTTCTACAACTGATTGAGCTGGGCAACAAGATGCGCACCTCGGGCCAGACCTCGGCGAATGCCAAGTCGTCGCGCTCCCATGCTGTCTTCCAGATCGCCCTCCATCTGCCCGATTCTTGGGGTCCCTACGGCAAGTGCTCCTTCGTGGACCTGGCAGGCAATGAGCGGGGAGCGGACACGCAGTCGGCGAATCGCCAGACCCGCATCGAGGGCTCTGAGATCAACAAGTCGCTGCTGGCACTCAAGGAATGCATTCGGGCGCTGAGCCGCCAGTCCAGTCACCTGCCCTTCCGGGGCTCCAAGCTCACCCAAGTGCTCCGCGACTCCTTTGTGGGTGGCAAGAAGAACAAGACCTGTATGATAGCCATGATATCGCCGGCCATGAACTGCGTGGAGCATACCCTGAACACCCTGCGCTATGCTGATCGGGTCAAGGAGCTGGTGGCCAAGGACGTAGACTTCCAGGAACCAATTGAGAAATATGAAGACAGACAGCAAGGGCAACAACAGCAGGAGTCAGAAATATACGAAGAGGAGGAAAATGCTTACGAGGATGACGAAGTCGTCGATGACGACGATGACGAAAACGAGAACGACAACGACAATAGCCATTGCCTAACCATATCATCGGACGAACCCAGTTATCCCAGCCCCCATAACGACCACAACATTAGCAGCGCATTCTCCCAATCCGAATCGAGCCCCGGCCAGACCTTGACGCCCCGCATCAAGATCCTTGAAGTGGCCAAGCAGCATGGAGCCATGATCAACAGTCTGGAGAGCTTTGTGCGAAACTTCAAGAATCTAAATTCACGGGCGAATTTCGAGTGTTATGTCAGCACCTTGGAGAAGCCCATCCAGGATCTGGCCAACATGGTGAACACAACCAGGAAGCTGGTGGCCAATTACAATACCCAATATGGCAGCAAGGACCACGAGATGAACCGGACACAGGAGGACGGCGACTACTAGTTCTGGCCAACAAGAGCAGCAACCTCAATTCATATAGATATGTTTATATATTTCCAAACAAGTCTCCTCCATTTGACTTCTGTGGAGACCCCTGAACGACAGCCATTTTCTCGATACAACGATACACCAACAGTTAATGAAAATTCAGCCGCGAATCTAGTTTCCTTTTTTCTCACAACTCCCTCCATCTGTGCAGCACTCAAGTTTCACTTGAACTCGCTGAGGTAAAATAAAAACTTTTGCGCGGATGGAGTTTTCTTTTATATTTTTTTTTTTATACAGCTTCTCTGTGAGTTTCCACCACTGCAGCATGCTGCTCGCTCTCTCTCAGATACAAATTTATGACCGTCCAAAGTGTAATCAACAACAAAAGAAAGTGAGGGAACCTTTGGGGGTGGTAGGTGGATTTGTTGTTAACTTGGTTAACTGGCAATATTCGCCGGCGTCATGTGTAACAGGTTACGGGTGTAGAAGTTGCCAATGGAAAAGCAAAAAACCGGGCCAAAACTTTTCAACTACAATAAAGCAGAAGAAAAAGAATGATACTGGGCGAAAAAGGTAACAGAATTCGAGTTAAGATAGTAGAAACTTTAAGATACAAAAGGTGGTTCTAGAAATATTACTTAATATCAAGAGAGATTGAAAGTCAGTCCCAAAAAATTAATTTTACATGGGCACCCCTTTGATGATAAAAGTCTCTGTTTTCTGGTCTGGATTTTGGTTGATTTAAGATATTTTCTAAATAAATAAATACAAAAATAAAGCCAGAAAGTTAGATTTCATTTATTTTATTTACATTCAAAGAACCTTCTTTCCTTGCTAAAAATATTTCTTTAAATTACTATGTGGAACCTTCGTTATTTCATTTTGATCGCACTCATTGAACGTAATGGTTAGCTCTGCATAATTGTTGTACATATTATCAAAGATCTGTTGGTATTGTGCGTTCACCTTGCGATTGGACGTGATGACCACATTCTCGAAATTATACCGTGTACCTTGTATGGTCCAATTCAGGGAGCCAGTAATGATGATCCCCCGGCGTTTCAAGAGGCGAGCCGCCTTGTCTCTCTCTTCTTTGTCCAGCTGCAGGATTCGCTGCTCTCCATCAATAATGATGAACTTGTGGTGCATTATGGTTTTTATGGTGGACACGCGAATGGGAATGCAGTGGGAGCAGAACATTCGCACTTTGGCGCCGCGAACGCTTAGCATTTCGGCGTCGGTGACGATGCGCACATTGACGCCCCGGTACCAGGCGGCCACCACGGCGTCGAATAACTTCTGGCTGGTGAGAACGAGCTGGGCAATATCCATGCACACCTTGGCGTTGTCTATATAGGCAATCAGTTGATTCTCCCTGCAGTGCTCGCAGAATTTCCTTGGACAATTAACATCGTTGTGTGTTTCGTAACACTTCAAGGGTTTATTATTGAAGATAATCACATCGACGAAATCCGGTTCATTTTTGCAGGCGACAATGAATTGGCGACATTTTGCCAAGAATTTCTGAAACAGGGTCTGCACATGCAGCCAACTTTGGGGGTCTATTTAGTTATTTGCCTTTTAGGGGCATATAAACATTACTTACATGAAAGTAAACCCTAATTTTATGGCTTGCATTGGGATTTTTTGGTCTTGGGAAAAGCAATCTCAAAATTTTCCTTAGAAAATCGCAATGCGGATGTAAGAGATTGGGAAAATTCATTTGGAAAGGGAGTTCTGCACGAGGAGATATTTTATTTTCAGACAAATTTGAAACAATGGAAGCGGCACAGGGAATCGGTGTGGCAAAGTTAGCAAATAAACTTAGAACTTGCTATAAAATTATTAAAATAATGCCCCAATTCCAGATAGTTCATCCGTTGGGTTCTGATTTTGTTTAACTAATTTAATTTTATGGTAACCAAGCCAACAAACAAGATCCTTAAATATGGCAATAGAAGCCGCTCAAAACTCTTGAAAAATGTAACTCGAATAACAATTACTTGAAATTTCATTAGGAATGGCTTACAAATTGTTTACCGAGTCGTGAACTTGCCTCGGTACGTTCTTGCAAAACTTTAAAGTGTCAACGCTGATGATGACGAGAGCTGGATGCTTGCCGATGATGACGATGAAGCCCAACCGCAAGCAGCTGTAGACAATTTCCCCCCGTTCCCTGGGCTCACTGTCAATGTCTCTCTTTCTCTCTGTGCCCAAGTAAATGTAAAATTTTCCCCAGATGCTGAAAATTGCAACTAATTCCATGGAAACTTTTACCCAGAGCTTGCGCCACACACACAGAGGGAGATCTCTCATTTGGAAAACTTTAAAATTAGTTAAGTTCGAGCTGAGATATCCAATAATGCAGCCCCAAAATGTGAACAAACAAATTCATCTGCGACTTCAGACTTGCTTACATTTGAATGGCTCGGTTTCGAGTTTGGGTTTGGTCTGGGTCTGGATTTTGGTTTCAGTTCGGGCTTGGGGCATATATTTGCATCAACTTTTGCTTTGATGTGGCCTCAGATTTGCGGTGTATGTGTAGAAGGGCGACTACCCACACAAAACTTGATCCAAAAACTTTCAATCAAATTAGCCCAATGCAACGCACATTGGCTGGAGGCGGGAATATTGAGTAACAGCTAAGCACATTGCACATTACTGGAAGTTTAATATAATTACCCATTAAAGGGGATATAATTGTCGTTAAAGCATCGAGAAATTAAATATCTAAAACTAATTTCATGTAGTGTGAATATGATATTGAAAATAATATCGATAAGCGTTGGATAACAGAGATATCTTTATAGAATTCAGTCTGTAATCCTTCCAGCTTTAATTTCTGCAATGACTGTTGAGTTTTTGCAGTTGGTCTAATGAGGAAGCCCTTTTAGGAGCTCCCCGAAATACGTATTTTCCGCTCATTGTGGCTGTTGAAGAGCTTTTGTTCTTCTCTTTTCCTTGGAGAGAGGGAAAAAGTGAAAGTGCAGCGCTGAATTTTAACAAAATTTATATGGAACAGCAGCAGCAGCTGCGAACGAAGTTAAAAGGACAATTTACCTCCTTCCCTGCTGAGCTGCGTCTTGGCTTGGAATGCATGAAAGGGAAAAGCACAAAAACATTTTCACGTTTTGTCCCCCTCCTGCCCAACTTTGTTGGTTTTTCCTAGTTGCCTTTCTTGCCTGCCTGCCTTTTCTTGTGGGTTTCGTTTTAAGCCCGGCCAAAAGCACTGCAATGCCAAAGAATTTAAGGGGTTGCGGCTAAGGGGGAAGGCTGAGGTGAAGGGGATGTTGCTTGGTTTCAACTCGAAGCAAAACACTTAAGTTTTAACCCAAATTGTTGCCAACGAAGCGGTTTGTCTAACATTCTTTTTGAGCAAAATTTTGTGAAAAAGTGTTTTTCCAACGAGACCGAACCGCACACTCACACACAGACTAACACACAACGTACACACATGTCTTCTCATCTTCTCATTCCTTGTATAAAGCCGTGAACGAACATCCGAAGAGTAAACAAGGCATCCGTAGAGCTAAGGGCCAGCCTTGGATCTGCCCCCAAAGCTAAGTAACAATAAATGTTGGAAAGAGGAAAATTTAGCTAAAGAAAAGGGCATTTTTCCTGCAGACCAAAGATAGTGTGGAGGAGAGCAGGACTTGGGGAATATCAATGAAGTAAAAGAGTTCTTATGTGGGATTTTGGGATGTCTTTCATTTGGGAGAAGTAGCATTAATAGTTAGGCAAGTGAAAGTAAAACAAAAGACTCTAAAATAGGGTAGAATATCAAGTAGAATTATGGCCAGATATCTTCCATAATATATTTTTCAAAAAGCGTAGGAAGCTAAAACTAAAGACCTAATAATTATAATTATTAGTTTCAGCTTCAATTTCAAGAGATTTTTAACCGCATTAATAAATTCCCTTCATATCTTATTAGGTTAATAATATTTATAAATAAAAACAAAGTAAGCATTTTAAAAATTCAAACTAGAACAAAGAACCGACCGTGTCCAGCTGTGCAACAATGGCTGCAAATGCAAATGGCGTTCTTTAGCCTGTTTGGGCCAACATAATGGCCAACCGTCTAACCCTTTTCCTCACTTACATTCCTCCCCCACCAAAAATGCACACTTCCCGCAGGGTGTTAGCCATGTCTGATGCCTCATGTCTGGCCTGCCTGCCAGCGACATGTTGACCTTAAAAAACTTGACGTGTTGCAAATGTTGCAAAACAACTCGAGGGCTTTCGACTTGAGCACTTTTTCAGTTCTGTTCAGTGTTCAGTGCTCAGTGCTCAGTGTTCACTGTTCGCTGTTCGGTTCGCTTTTGATGGCGATGGTGCACAGTCGGTCCGTCCCTGTTTGACGCACATGAAGTGCCGCACTTGAAATATGCTTTTTTGCCTCTGGCCAAAAGGGAAAGCGGGCGAGCGGGCGAGCGGGCAACGAGCGGGGGTCAGGGTGTGGAAAATGTGTTTTGACAAGTGTCACTTATGCGTAGCTACTATGAAATATGCAAAACCCCGTTTCCCATTTCGTGTGTCTGTGTGTGTGTGGCTTGTTGCTATAATTGCAATTGAGCAAAATGCAAAGGAAGGACGGTCTCCAACGGGGCGGATGAGCTATATGCGGTGTGTCTGTGTGATCAATACATTTATCGAGTGCTGAGCAGAGAAAGGGGGAAGCGACAGTTGGCAATGTGCAAAAAGGATGTAATTAATTTGCAACCAAGGACTTTGGCAATGACAATTTGAATGAACTATAAAATAAACACGGCTGGGAATAGTTGAGTGTAATGCCCAAGGGTTTTACATAGCCAAAAGATTGAGAATGTCAGCTGGGGTGGTAAAAAATAAGTTAAAAGCATCCAAAAAATACCTTTAAATTATATTTTACAAAGGCATTAATTGAAATAAATTTGTATTAGGTTTGAAAAGCAGGAAATACTTACTTTTAAAATCTTGTTAGCTCTCAAAATAATTGTTTTCAAATTCTGCAAGTTCCTATTTCTCAAAAAAAACAACTAAACTCTGCATAAATATTGAATAAAACGTATTATTTATGCAATTCCTACTAATTATAATTAATTTTCCATTTTCTTCATAATTTCCGATGCGCCTTAATCGAAAGATAAGCGCTGAATTAGAACCGCAAAGCATTTAAACCACCGCCAAATGGAGCTCCAGTCCAGGGCTTACTATGTAAGCACAGTGCTAACTTTATCAGAAATAAAGAAGGTATAGGAGGGGAAACACCTAATCTGCCCCCGCGCTGAACCTTATATTAAATCCATCCGCAGCCAATTGAAATCGCCCCCCGAGTTCAGTTGGGTTCGCAGGCGGCAGCGGCGGGCACTCCACAAATTACCAAACAAAACCGAATCCCCCAGTGGAACCAACAAGTTTAGAGCCAAAAGGCAGACGGACGGAGCAGAGATAACTCGCTGGCATTTAATATGCGAACCTTTTCCGTGCTTAAATTTCACAAATAGAGAGAGACCAAGGGAGAGCTCGCAGGAGGAGGGCCGCGCACAAAAGCCATTCGGTTCTCCTGGGACTTTGCTATAAATATTAAAGCAAAGCAGCACCGAATCCGGTGCAAGAGAATATTTAATCTATATATATATATATACTATATATATATATATTTTGATATGAATTTAAGACCGACAATTCCCTGGGCAGGTCAGTGTTCACTTGAGCTTGGATCGCGGCGTATACGTAATGCGCCCATTAATATTTAGGCCACGTTAAAGCCAAAGAGTCGAGCTAAAAACTTTAAAGAAATGTGTGCTAAATAGTTCCCTTAACCCCGGTAACCCCTAGGAGCAGCCGCAGACTGCTAGTCATTTGTCAGTGGGTTAAAGTTTTCGCCCCAAACTGGAGCAATGCTCTGTTAATTAGCATTTTACCGCAATCAAACGGGGTTTCTGCCACCCGAAACCCGAAACCCCAAACCCCCAAACACCACTGGCAAATGGCAAAATGGCAATTGGAATGTAAACTGCGATAAATGTAAGGGGTTCTGGTGGTGTTGCTCCGCCATTCTGTATCTTGGCCATCTCCAGAGGAATTAACTTGGCTATATGGTAATGTGTAATTCAATTGCCCTTAATCATGAAATATTCCAGGCTTTCCCCCAATGGGATTGTGCTTATTATTTCTGTTTTGCAATGGAAAGAAATTAAGTGAAATTAAATGGGTAAAAACCCAAAGGGAGTTCTTATGAGTGAGTGAGTGTGTTTTGGGGAAAAGCTTTCATTGGAAGTTTTTTGTAATTCTTTGAAGAAGTGTTTTTTTTTTAAATGAGTTACTAAATTTTCCAGGAGTCAAGTGTCGTTACTCCATTGTAAATGAGTTACCTTTAAGGTTTATAAGGACGTATTAATTTATTTCCTGCCTTAAACCTTTTCTTTCTTTCCCTTACCTCCCTTACTTATTTATCATTTTATTTTTGCAATTTGCAAGCTGGTTCCGACAATTGCCGCAACGAGTAAATATAATTCTTTCCCTTTGCCAGGAATTAGCATAGCAAACACTTTGTAGTGTCGCCGCCTGAACCAATCCTTGTGCCCTGCAATTTTCCTGCATAGTTTTTCACACCTCTTTCCTTGTATTGCTGTGTTAGGCGAAGGCATTCAGGTCAAATGCGTATAAATTTTAAGCCAAAAACACACACAGAGAGTCGCTTTCCTGGGGAAAAAAGGTTGAGGTTTTCCTGCGAAATCAAAGGCAAAGCCTGGAAATTGAGATCGAGAATGGCAAACGCTTAGGAGCAATTACAAATTCCGGTTCTGTCATCCACGGCTCTGTCGAAGCGGAAGTCATTATCGTGGCAAACAAAACCTAATAGAGATAGGGGTTGGGGGTTGGGGGTTGAGGATGGAGCTGGGGTCCGCTCTTAACCCCCCAGTGGCCCCCGGGCTAACCGCAGGAACAACAACTGTAACACGCCATTACATACATTTGCGACAACTTGGATGGGTGCTCACGGGGCCGGGCTTGGGTTCTCTCTTCGTTCTTCGTGTGGCTATGGGTTTTGTCCTCATTATCGAGTTAATTATGTGTGTGTGACCGTCTTTATCCGGGAGTGTGAGCGAGTGTGTGTGTGTGTGTGTCTGAGAAGGTAATTACAGCAGTGCTTCCATTGTTGGCCAGGACATTTCGCCTTTGGATTACAGATTTTCGGGGGTTCTTGGCTCTCAGTTTGTTTGCCATTGATTCTGCACTTTGAAAAATAATGAAAAACATTTGGAGTACAAGGAAATTTATTAGAGAAATTAGCTAGAAGTTGAAGGAGCTTGAGAAATGCATTTTTTGGAAATTATAAGCATTTTTTTAAAGCATTTAAGGACTCTCCTTCCTTTTAAACTCATGTTTCTTTATCTTTTATATTAAATTATAAAATAAATACAAAAATATATAGTACAATAAGTAATCAAATTATATTAAATATGTTTTAAAGTCAAAACTTTAGTATAGATTATCCCTAGTCCTTCCTGTATTTTCCCCCAGTGTCTTTGTGTGTGTGCCTTAACGCCACCCATCCAATTTTCCGTCCCAAGTTTTGCACCTTTCGTTTCGATTGTAATTAATTTGCAAGGCGACTTCCCTAATGATGTGGTTCGTGGTCTATTTAAAGTGATGAATGTCTCTGCATGCCGAGTAAATCTTTCTCCGCCCCCTGTGTCAGGACTATTTTTTTCCCACAAATATCTTAACATCTGCCGTGTGATATACGTATATAAATCCTGTAAATATGTTAACCCATCATTTACACCAAATAATCAGGGATTTCGCATCTGTTTTTGTTGGCGTTTTTTCTCCCCCATCTCCCCCCAGTCGGTAGACCCAACTCAACATTTCCGATCCTGAAGGTTAATTACATTTATCCAAAACGCAACTGAACCCGCAGGACATTGACTTAATTTCCCTGGCGTTTGTTTTTCTTCTTTCCCGTTTTTCGCTGTATTTTTCTTTTTTTTTTGCTGTATTTTTGCCTTTTCTGTTTGCTTTTTAATTTTTTTTTAAATGCTCGAAAAAAAGCCGAGACCAAAGTGCTGCCAGCAATTTCCTCTATCTTTCCCGCCCCCGCAACCCGCTTTCATCTTGATTTTTTTTTCGCTTTTCCGTAATGCTCGTTGAAGCGCCTAAATGGTAATTAAAAATTGTTGCATTGCCGCTCGAATGCGTTTGCTATTTATGTAGTTCGCAGGGCATTTCGTAATTTCTGGACAGAATTTAAAGGTTCAGTGGATTAGCGCTTTTTAAGGTTTTTATTTTTCTAGATTTTCTATGTTGTATTTCTTAGAATTTTATTGAAATTGTAAAGGAGGATGCTTTGGGGAAATTGATTTTTAGATGGGGAAAATTCAAGAGACTTTACTTAACAAGTTTAAATGGAAATTTGGGAAAGAATTTAATTAGAAGATTCAGGCAGGGGAAATTACTTATATTTTCAGTCAATTTTTTATAGGGAGTGAATAAAATTATATGGAACTTCGATTGCATTAGTATAGTCCCATATTCCCTTAACTTTTATATACAATTTTTGGACAGAAACTTTTTTAGCTTCCATAAAACACTTCAACTCAAAGTTTTTCCCTCCTTTTCACTACATTTATGGACGTGAAAACACCTTGTGCTGGTCTCCTGGAAATTGCCAAATCGAATGCATTGCCAAAATAAATTCTGATTTGACAGCAAATAATCGACACTGGAAAGTTGGCAAGTTTTTCGAGGTGTCAAGCCAAGCACACGTTCCAAAAGGACTTCAAAATGGGCCAAAAGGGGGTTGGGAAATAGCGTTAAAGGGGGGAAAAAAGTTGGTTATGTAACACTGCAGTGGAGTTGGCTTAATCCGGCGCCAGTTGCAGCTGCAGTGGCGTTCTCCCGAAGTGGGCATCCTGCGCATCCCTAATCCAAATCCTAATCCTAATCCACGCAATTCAAAGGGGCAAAAACCACAGCAGCGTTGTGAAACACAAGGCACAAAGTTATGGGTGTGTTTTGTGTGTCGTTACTGCCACTCCCCGCCTCCCAGTTGCTGTCCATTCACGCATTGCGGGCTTAAATATTTAATTTCATTACGACAGGACCCCACACACTCGGCGAAATGGAAGCTAAAAGCGGGTAGGAAGAGATATAAGGCATTCATCATTCATTGAAAGGGAAAAGAAGAAGCTGAAGGAGCGGAAAAAGGAAGGCAGCTGGAGAAAGGAAACATTTATGTGGCTTTCTTTATATATATATATAAAAACCCACAGCCTTCCTTTGACTCGGCTGCATCGTGAAATGCTTCGCTTTATTTCACTTCATTCTGCGCTTTGAGAGCTCGCTGGCAAAATGTGAAGAGGGACTCTCCCCAGGGAGCTGGAGGTCTTCCTTCCCTGTCCCGCCAATTATAATTATGAAATTGCTAATAATATGTGAAATGCTGATGTCTTGACATACTCATCATGTCCTTGACGTTCCCATTGAAAGCAGAGTGACACAAATTGAAGCTAATGCGAAATATAAGGCATTTCAGTAATTTGAAATTACAAAAGGCATTTTTTTTTTGCTTATTTATAAATGTAATATATGTATATCTTTGCTTTACCTATTTTTAAGGATCTTCTTCGCATCCTGCGGTGGCTTTTGGTTGTCATGTCAAGAAAACTTACGTGGGAACCGAAGGCAGGCATTGCACTTGATTCTCCCTCCTTCCCTTCTCAAATATACAACATTTTTTATACACTTTGTATTTTGTTTTGGGCGCCGGCCATAATTTTGTCAATAATATTTGTTTGTTTTGGCCATAAATGCAAGTTTTTGGCTTTTATTAGTGGTTCCAGCCATTTGCCTTTATTTCGGCGTGTCAATAGCAATGGGGCCCTAGAGAGAGATATGGCAGGGAGGGTGTCTCGGTATCCACCGATATTGATATACTAGCTATAGTCATGCAATGCGGCAAATGATAAACAGCAACGCCTTCAATAACAGTTACAATTGTGGACTCCTTGGGCTGGGGTACAGGTGAGCAGGTGAAAGAAAGGGAATTGCTACGTTTTCTTTGGGGAGGAGAGTGAGTGAGGCAAGAGCCATACTATAAATAGATGTCTCAATGGAATTATTTCGATACATGCAATTGAAAGTGAAATGGATACCGAATTTGACATAGCTAAAAACTGTCTTTAAGGGTAACTATTTCCTCATAATTTTAAAGCAAATATGAAATACTTTATGAATAATCAATGAGTCTTATCAATTTTCACTGGCCAATGACCAATACAATTCAATTGGCGATAAATAAACAAACCATACAAATGTTAAGCTGAAGATAGCAAAACAGCTGTTGCTTCTGAGCCCAGTTAAGCTTCGGCCATCAAATAAACTGAAATTGAGTCAGTATTTCTTGGACTCTTCAGCGGAATAGTAAAGTTCTTTTTACGAACAATATGACAGACAGTGGGAACTTTACAGCCACCGACGGTAACTCTTAAGTTCTCAAGTTCCGGCTATATAAGTGATAAGTGGCACTTGTTTTAGGGTCCAAGGAGGAGCAGGCCCATAACAATCTGATGATGGTTATTGCTACGCTAACTTGGCTGATGCTAAGCTGCTTAAGTGAGATATTTTGCTATAGTAATGATAGTAATGCCAGGGGAGTCATGGAATTGCAGGGTTTCAGCTGATTTTTATATCTCTAAAACCTTTCTGTGCTCTCCCCTGACGGCTATTTTACATGGCATAATTTTTCGTTTAATAATTATATTCCCTATCCCTTAGCCCTCTTCATTTACTGCTGCAATTATTGGCAAGTTTTGAGGCCGCTTTCGCGACGGAACCGTGAGGAAATCGAATCGCCTCACAGCACCCTCCTAACCGTGCATGATTAGCAGGGGAAAATTTTAAAAGAAACCTTGACAAAGAAGCCCGTGGAAATGGCGGAAAAAGGCCAGCATTAGCAGCTGTTGGAGATCATCCTTGTCCTGGGCCTTGACACTGGCCATATTGTCCCTGTGTGCAGCAGTTTCCATTTCCATTTTCCATTTCCATTTCCGTTTCCGTTAAGTTAATTCCACACGACAACAGATAAACAAAAAAAACGAACAAAAAAATATAAGACAGAACGGAAAATTCCATGTGTTGCTATTTCCCTTTTTTCTGCGCTTCTTGCTGTGTGTTTAGTTTACATTTTCCCCCCTCTCATCTCTGGCCTGGCCAAAAATATTTTATTTCCCTCGGCTGCCAGGGCAACAAGCCGGCAAAGGAAGCCTTTCCGTCCGTCCTGAGATATTTGCAGCTCTCGAGCTTTCATTTCTTTTGCTGTGCGGGGGAAAAGTGAAAAGCGAAAAGCATCTTTTATGCAAATTTAGCAGGTGGGCGGCAGCGGCAGGCCGGAGCCAACATGACTTCCGCTCCTTAACTGGCTTAATGTTGCCCAGGTAAAGCAGGTAAAAAGAGTTCAGACCGAGTTTAAAAGGAATTCCCGAAAAAAATGGCAAAAATTATATTATTAGATTAGAGCGAAGAGAAAAGTTTAAGGCACAAAAAGCATAAACCTTTGAAGTTACGTGTATCTTGATTTATGCATAGCAAAAGTCACTTACCATTTCCCCCCCCTGAAAGCATATAAATTTCTTGAGGAATTTACTATTGGGAATAGAATATTCCCTAGAATTGCCGTTTTCTTTAATGAAAATGAAGAGCTTTCATGTAGAAATACAAATTCACATTAAAATTCACATTTTATTTGAGAATTTCTACCAGGAATCCTTTTTGGTTTGAAGAAAATTAGAAGATATGAAGACATTTTATTTTAAATCGAAAGATGCTAAAAAGAGCATTTAATTTTCAACAGAAACATATTACACTGATATATACTCAGGGGTATCTGAGCCACAGATCTCTTAATAAATAATAACCACGAATAAATTCTAGAAAATATAATTAACCATGGCCAAAAATATATTCCGTCTTAAAGCCTAAATTCTCTTGAAGTACCAAACTTTTGTGCAAGTTCCCTTGTTCCCCTCCTCAGTTAAGTCGCAACAATTATCCGTAACCCATTTACGGTGGCACACATCATTACCATTCACCATTCACCGCCGGAATCAACCCGTTTTCCTGGATTCTCCCCCTCTCAAACTCTGAACCTTTAAAATTTCGTCAGACCAAAATCGATTTGGCCAAGGCCTCCTCTGCCATCACATAACTCTGGCCAAAAGCAAAGCTAGCAGGAGTTGACTTCACAATCAGAAAGGGAGTCGGGGAGAGGAAAAAAGGGAAATGCTGAGGAAAATCGACTGGCAAAGAGGTAAACTCTTGAGAAAAGTTTTCGCCGGCACCAAATCAAATGCCGATTATCGCCCAGTTAGTTGCACTCACAAAGGGAACCGGGAAATCCGTTGAATTGAGAGAGAGAGAGAGAGAGAGAGACAGGGAGGAGGTGACATGGCAGTAGCTTCAATTTCGTGGCCTGGCACGGCTCTGCCATCTGGTTTCAGGAGGAGACCACCGGCAGAAACCTACGACGACTGTTCACTCATTATCGGCGTGTTTGTTTTATGAAGGTCGTTTCCAACAGCCCGCACAAAAGGATTCGGGCCACGCACGCACAGACATCGTCAGTGTCGTCACCCCATTCCCCCAGTTCCCAGCACCCGCTTCCATATTACCTCCTTTTTCGGCTCAGCCTTCAATCTCTGACAAAAAGTACACAAGGAAAACAGGAGACTAAACTTGCTCATGCTTTTGGTTTATATTTATTTAAAAAATAGTAAACACTATTTAATAGATTTTCTTTTATAAATTATTCTTATATGGTTTTTTTTTTTGCTTAAATTTTCTTTAAATATTTTATAAAGAAACTTTTCGCGCAGTGCCTTTTGCTGGCATTTTGGCCATTGTTATCTGGTTGCCTTTGCTTTTGGTTCTTCATCTGCTTATACGACTTTTCCTCTCTTTGCATTTTCCTCTCTGTTGGCCAGTTTTCCCTCTAGCCTCTTGTGTTGACACTTTGCGTTATTGTTGACTGGTCCATCTCGTTGATATCTTTGATAAATCTCGGCTTTCGCTTGTCCAAGTAACCAAAAATTTGTCCCAACTTCAGCAAGTGCTAATAGCAAACACAGCAAAGCTAAGAAGGGAGAAGGAAAACTGGTCGGAAAGCCAGCTCAAGTTCATCATAATTGCTTATGACGATGAGTCGAGGGAAATCTGTTTCCCAGCCATTGGAGGAGGCTGCGCATTAAATTATTTCTCATTATTGACAGTTTATCAAATTGATTTAACAAACTGCCCCCTACCCCCGCCTGTTTGTGCCTTGATATTGTGCGATTTTCCTTGATTTTCCCCTTCGCTGTGTTGCCCCCTTTCGGAGGCAACTTAAGTGTTTGTGATAAATGTTATGGTTGTTTGCTAGCTTCTTTTCCTCCCTCCTCCCTGCTCTCTGTATCTAAGCCTTAATGTGCTTTTGTTGCTTCTAGGCACTGACTGGTGTGCGTGTGTACAGTGTGTGGAATTTATGTAATGCCCAAAAGTTGAAGCATACTTTTCGTCTGTTTACTTAATGTTCCTGCTGCTGCTGCTGCTTCTCTCGAAATTTTTAGTTCATTTTAGTTTGTTTGCAGAGGAAAGAGGACGAGTAGTTTTAAAAAAACTAACTTAATGTTTTATTAATTTAAACACAAAGCCGAAAGTTTTGCAGTTTTATGTATATTCTGTCATGTAATTCAGGTTTTTGCAGAGAGGCTTTGAGTTGTGTCCACTGGGGAAAAGATATAATATGCACATTTATTATATATTAGGTCTTTGCTTAAGGTGTTTTCTGTGCCATTAATTATTACATATCCTTGAGAAAAACTTGGTAATAACCGCATCTTTATATATTTATACATATTTTATTAACAAAAAAATCTCTCCCAAAATTATTTATAAACCCACAAATATTATAATTTAAGATGCTATAGTCCAAGGCTAGTGGCATAATCTGCTGGCCGGAATTATCAATCAAAATGCAATTTCTGGCGCTGCCATGGCAATAGTTTGCTCTCATTTCCCTCCACAACAGGAATATGAAATAATAATGCAGCGGAATTGAATTGAATTGAACTGTGAGCCTTGTTTCCTTCGACTTCGACTGCTGCAGGAGGACACTTCAGAGGATGCGTCGGTTCAAATCGATTGGCAAAAGCGGCTTTTAACGAGAAGATTTGATCCGATATTCATTTCCCCCAGCAAGGAAGTTGTTTGTTATATACAATATTGTTGTATTGTCTTGTCCTTGCCAGCTCATAATTAAGACCAGGCTGCCTGCCAGGATGGAGTGCATATCAAACACATCCTGGGGCATTTGGCTGCGTCTCAAGTGGCAGGAAGATGTCGCACTACGGGGCGGACTACGCTTCTGGTTTTTCCACCCTTTTGTCTCGCTCGAAAATGCCATTGACAATGGCGACTTCTGTCAGGATTGTCACGTCCTTGTCACCCTCACAAAAAAAGAAAAACGGAAAAGTAGAAAAAATATGGAAGAGCTGGGGAAATGCGAGGAGAGCAAACAAGCTTCTAACAGCGTCTGAAGAGGAGGACAAAAGGTTTCAAATCCGACTGATTCCAGCCAATTTGTTTGTTTATTTCTGTTTGTTTTCCATAACAGTTACACAAATAATCCCTCAGTTCCCAGGCTCCTGGCCTCCTGGTCACTTAATTGCCCGGCAATTTGCCAGCCAGGCCATTCTTCATGAGTTATGCATTATTTTCCATCAATTTCCACTCGACACCAAAGACAACTCTCTCTCTAATTTCTGTGTTGACTTTTACATAATTTATTTGCCAAAGGAGATAACTGAGTGAATGCCTCTGCCTTACATATTTTTCGAAATGTCATTGCCAAAATGTTTAATTAATTATTTACTTGGACAAACGTTGTAGTAAAGTGTTGATTAATTATTTAGGATTTTCCTTTTGGGGAAGGCAAGGGCAAAGGGCAACCGTTTACCATATCCTTAGATGAAATAGCATCTCGATTTTGGCAACTTTTGACTGCTGTTTTTGTTAGGAAACTTGCCAAAAGTTTTCCACCCACACGGGGGCTGGCTTTCCCCTGATTTTCCCGACATGCCGACACTTGTTTTTCGGGTCTGAGGTCTAAGTGATTTAGCCTAAACTTTTCCTTCTCCCATTTTTTTCTGCCCCCCTGAAATGTAGCGGGAAAAACTTTTGTTGCTCTGCATAATCGTTGTGTCGGGCACGAAAAGAAGGATTTCCCTCGCTCTAAGTGCATTACGAAACAATCAATAAATTTACTTGGGAACTTGGTAGAGTGTAGGAGAAGTACTGAACTCAACTCCCGGCCAGAGTCCTGCCTGTTCCTGTTCCTGCTCCATGTTTATGCGCCGCTTATGCTGGGGATTATGTGACATGTGGGCATACGCATATATATATATGCTATATTTCTGGCCACGTGCCTGAGCTTGACGCCACCGTAGTGCTAGCCTAGTTGAGTCGTAATTCATTTGCATAACATTAACGAGCAGGCGGATGCCATAACATGGCCCACATGTCAGGACTCTAAACTTGGGGGCCAGCAACCGAGTTTAAATAAAATATTTATGCCAACGAATTAACCGTAAACAGAGGAGTTCCGGGGCACCGACTGTGTGGGTGTTAAATTGGCTTACGAAGGGTTCTGTCTGCTTTATGGCCTTCGCTAAAACTGGAGAAAGCGGAGATTCCAGCATCCTTTTGAGTGAAAGGTTATATATTTGTTATTTAATATTTAGGCAGCATAAAGTTTAAGTTATTTTAAGAAATATTTAGTATTTAGTTATGCCAAAGAAGGTACATAGAAGCAGCAAGATGCTTAAGGCCATGCTTGCTTAGGGAAATTCAGATAAAATAATTCATTTAAAACATTATTCATTTACTTAAAAAACCGAGATTTAATTTCTGAAAGCCACCCAATTTCAACCAAATCATTTTATATATTTCTTTATAAATTCACAGCTTTATTTCTTGGAAAATCATTGACAAAGTTATCGAAATTTCATATGATTGATCATTGATCTGATCACTTTACTTCTTGAGCAGAGTGGAGACAACAGCGGGGGCAGCGTAGGCAGAGTAAACCGAGGGCGAGGCCACATACGAGGCGGAGTACACCGAGGGGGCGGAGTACACCGAGGGAGCGGCATAGACTGAGGGGGCAGCGTAGGCAGAGTAGGCACGGGGCACAGCGGCGGCATAGGTGGTCACAGGAGCGGAGGCAGCATAGGTCAGGGCCGGGGCAGCGGCATAGGTGGCCACGGCAGGAGCCACAACATGAGCCTGGGCAGCGGCAATGAAGAGGGCCAAGCAGATGAGGAACTAGAAATAAAAAGAAAAGAGAATTTTTAAAGGATTAATATAAAGAAATATATAAAAAACTATTAAGGATAGATTGGTAAAATTTCAATAGTATTAAGAAATATTGAAAGCCTTCAGGGAATCCTAGACTTCTCTTTAAAGCTCCAAACCTCTCACTCACCTTCATATTGATTGTGGTTTTGTTTTTTGCTGTTCGACGAACGTTCTTGAAGATTGGAAGTGCGTTGACTGATGCTGTTCTCCACCAAAACTCAAGTATTTATACCCCCAAAGAGTTCCAAATGCCAAGAACAAGTTCGCTGTACAACATGCGGATGTGGAATTGGTAGCTAATCCTCCCGGCATTCCGTATCGAATGGATTAGCATTGTTCGCCCGAATGTTTGTTTATTTTTACACTCCGTCAACACACAGCGAAGGGGGGGAAGCGGTGGAATTTTCAGGCAGACAGACAGGCGGACAGACAGACCACCGACAGGTAATGAGAGCTTGATTGTTTGTCTGCGCCTTTTGGGTCAAGTTTGGTGACAAGCAAAAAAAGCGCTTTGATAATCGCGGTAAGCGAATGTCGAGTCAAAAGGGAATCATGAAATAATTACACTCAAACAGAAAGCGTAAGTGGCCCTCCAGCTCTGGCAATAATTGTAATTTGCGTCATCGAAGTGATTTTCAATTGTGGAACTCTGACATTGACATTGAACATGCAATTTATGAAATTATTGGCTTCAGTTCAAGGGTCAACCTAAAAGATAAATCAATGATATAGATAGATTATGCAGATGGTTTTATTTTAATTTCAGCAAGTTACTAAATAAATGTTTAAACTATACATTCTTGAGACTATAAATCGATATTTATCGAGACTATTTTTGTGGAAAAACTAATGCTTAAAATAACTACAAAATATTATTTATTTTGAGGTTGTTTCTCTGGTAATTTATTTTAAGTTTCTTACAAATTCTTTGACATATTTTAAAAATATTAGAAATAAATGTTAAAAGTACAGTCTCTGTCAGTAGACTGGACTTTTCTGGCAACTCTTAAAGGTACAATCCTTTCTATAAACTTAGTGCTTTTCAATTCTCTGGCAACTTTATTGCCTGCTCAATGTTCGTGAAAATTATTTAGATTTTTCTGTGAAAATATTGCCAAGTGAAAATGCAGCGTCAAAACGAGGCTTCTGTGGCGTCCGTAAAGCAAAAGGAAGAGGATCTGCCGGATGATCTCACCGGCATCTGTGTGCAGCAGAAGAACCTGCGCACTTGGATCCAAAAGGCAGTGAGTTCTCAACTTTAAAGCAAAGGAAACCCCATTGAATTCCTGCCTCTTAGCTTGCCTACTATTCGCGTCGCAACTTTGACAACTTTGTTTACCTGCTGGAGGCAGCCATTGCAGGTTGCCTGCGTACCTATGCCTTCTACAAGGAGGATCTGGCCAAGGCCAATATCCTGCTGGCTGCATATTTTACCAGGCAGGCCTACAAAGAGCTGGGCAGTCGCAGGACTGCCTTGCAAGCCAAGATCACTAACATCCTTCGTCAACTGGACGGGATGAAGCGACCAGAGGACCGTCAACTCTTTGTGATCACGGGCTATGCTCTGATGTTGACTCCTGGCCGAGCCCACGAGGCTGATGGCTACTTTGTTGCCGCCCTCCGGCATGTGCCTAGCCATATTCCGGGGCTAATTGGACGCGGCTGTCTGGCCTACAATCGCCAGGATTACATTGGGGCTCTGGGATTCTTCAAGAGCGTCCTTATGCACCAGCCCCGCGGTCCGGCGGATGTTAGGGTGGGCATAGCCCATTGCTTCCTGAAACTGGGCAACCTGGAGAGCGCCCGGCGCTCCTTCGAGCTGGCCCTGGAGCACAATGGAAGATGCCAGAACGCCCTGCTCGGCATGGCCATCTTTAAGCTCAATCAGCGTGAGAAGGCATCGATCAGGGAGGGCATTAATCTGCTCTGTGCCGCCCATGAGTTGAATAATCGCCATCCCATGGTCCTTAACATCCTCTCCTCGCACTATTTCTATGTGAGGGACTACAACAATACCCCAACTCTGGCGGGAAACTCGTATATGCTCACCGATATTCCCCTGCTTCAGTCGCAGAATTGCTTTCAGATAGCCAGAAGTTGCCATGCCACCAAGCAGTATGATCAGGCCTTGGATTTTTATACGCTGGCCGTGAGATTGGCCCCCGAGGGCTATGTCCTGCCCCAGTTCGGCCTGGCCCAGATGAATCTGAGGCTGGGTGAGCAGGATAAGGCCAAGGCCGGTCTGGAAATCCTACTGAAGTTCATGCCAAATCAGATTGATGCCACGCGACTGCTGGCCAAAATTTATCTGGACGAGAAGAGGATAGACGAGGCCATCAAGCTGCTGCTCAAGGTGGTGGAATCCCGCTCCAAGTCATGCATGCGGGACTACGACAGCTGGCTTAGCCTGGCCCTGGCCTATGAGCAGAAGCAGCGCTGGAAGCACGCCATCGAGGCCTACCAGCGAGCCATGCGGATCTACGGCGGCCGCGGCGAAGCCTTTCCCATCGAATGGCTCAACAATGTGGCCGTCATCCAGAAGCTAGCCGAAATGCCTCAGCAGGCGATCGAGACCATCGACGAGGCATTGGCCTCGATTGGCACCAAAGGCGGCGACCGCAAGGAGACCAACATGCTCACCCTGCGCTTCAATCGCGGTCGCATTCTCGAGGAGCTCCATCGCTACGATTTGGCGGCGATTGCCTACAGGGACCTTGTCGCTGATTATCCCAACTATATTGACTGCTATCTGCGCCTGGGGGTGATGGCTCTGCGGCAGAACGATATGATCCAGGCCATCGACTACTTCAAAGATGTGCTTAAGCATGACAGCGACAATCTAGCAGCCAGGTGGGTGGGACAATACGTATCCTTCTCCTCTAAAGGTTACCCATCTCCCTCAGGACATGTCTGGGCGGCATTTATGTAACCCTGGGCCTCACCACCCAGGCCATGTACTCCCTCAATGTGATCCTCAACAGCACCAACAAGCTGGATACCTACACCCTGGTGACGGTGGGAAATGTGTGCCTGAAGAATATTCAACGTTGCCTGGCCATTGGCGATAATGATTCGTCCAAGAGGCATCAGCAAAAGGCTTTGCTTTTCTTTGCCAAGGTAAAAATATATATTTATTTATTTGCTGTTTATTCCTTTATCCTTGCCAGGCCCTTGAGCGAGATCCCCGAAACTTGTGGGCCGCCAATGGCATCGGTGCCGCCTTGAGCAGTCGCCGTCGTCAGTCCGCCGGCGAGGCGGTCTTCAAGCAAATCGTCGAGGTCGGCAAAATGTGCCCCCCTTCGGCCATCCTGAACTTGGCCCACATGACCCTGGAATTGGGCAAGTACCAGGATGCCATTGAGGCCTATACGCAGTGCCTGGAGCACAGTCCTCTGGCCCGCAATTCGGTGGAGGTGATGCTGGGACTTGCCAAAGCCTTGTATCTCTCGGGCAACGCATCTGCTTCGAAATTTTGGCTCATTAAGGCGCGTCACCTGGTACCTCACGATGCCATGGTGATGTTCAATCTGGGGCTGGCCATCGTGGAGGAAACTGATCAGTTGTTGGGCCGAGGACGTGGCAGATCTGTGGACCTCATTAAGGCTGAACTGGAGCTGGAAGTGGCTCTTGGGTGAATTACAAATTTATCTAACAAAAATCTACGTTTCCCTAATAATATTTTTAATATTTTCTTAAAGATATTTCCACCACCTTGCCAAGATTGCAGACCAAACAGAGGTGCCGCAGACTGAGGCTGCCAATCAGGCCAGTCTCTGTCAGTCCTTGTTGGCCAAATTACCCCCAGAACTGCAGCGTGCACGTGAGCTAGAAAACCTGGATGGGGAACGCATCCGTTTGCAGGGGGAGCTGCAAAAGGCGGAACAGGAGCAACGCCAGCAGGAGCGTTTGCAGCGCGAGGAGGAGATGGCCAAACGCCAGGCCGTCCTGGATCGCACCAAGAAACTATTAAAGGAACCCAACGAACTAGTATCTAGGAAGGAGAAGAATTTCGCTGGCAAGAAAAATGAGGAAGATCAAGAGGAAGGCGACGAACGGGGGGGCAAGAAGAGAAAGCGTTCTTCAGCAAAGGCTGAAAAATCGGCAAAGAAAAAGAAAACCATTGAGGATGCTCCAAAGAAACCCGATAAATACAAAAGCAAAGAGTTCATAGACTCCGATGAGACTCAATCAGAAGATGATTCGACTGCCAAGTACAAAAAAACATCGCACAAGGCTTCAAAAAAGGGTAAAAAGAAGAACCGAAAGCCCATATACACGTCCAGTGAAAATAGCGATGAAGAGACAGTAGAAAAGGAACAGGAAAACTCCCCAAATATGGAGCAAATGGATGTGGATTCTGAGTCCGAGTCCGAGCCGCTACAAAACAATCCTAATTATGCTATGTCTCCCGAAATGACCATTAAGTATATGGAGGAGCTGCAAAAAAGGATGCAGACGTCAACTAAATAATTATAAATAGGAAAAATGATTCCTGAAAGCTAAATTTACATGGGAAAATGATTTTGCAAAGATTTATTAATTATTTTTCAATGTTAAATGTCTTAATAAAGAATGTCTAATAAAGAATGCGCATATTTTGCTTTAATAATCGTAGGTTTTATTATTGTACCCCTCAAAGAACTCTCTAGGCCAGAAATTAGTAAACTAAATAATTTTGTAGAGCAGAAAACTGTCTACGTTTCCCACTCAATTATGTTTTCGAAAATGCTTTTAATGAATTTACATATTTGTCTGAATTTCGACTACGACTTCGTTTTCCTGTGGCAAACACAAAATGATTCATTCAATTCACCGCTACACGCTGCTCTCTGTCCCCAGGGAGGAGATGGCGGTGGGCACACATGTTCATTTGAATGCCAACTCATGTCGTGGGAGCCGCAGGACATCGCAGGGTGTCCTGCTTGAATTACGCATCTACTTGACTGCCACTTTGTAACTGTCAGTGGGAATCTAACGAAGCAAACCAAACCGAAACTGAACGAACCGAAAGTTAAATATTCGTTAGGCAAACGCGAAAAATGATTCGTGGATGGGGCGGCAGCGGCTCATTAATATCAATTTATGAGCTGAGACACGAAATTAGTCTGTGACAAGTTTCGCCGCAGGATGTGGACAAACAAACAAGCGCACACATATCCATCCATTCAGCGAACCATCCATCCCGCTCCACGCCACTCCACAGGCCACTCCACACATGTCGTCGTTGCTTTGTTTTCTGTTTTGGGTTATGGTTTGGGTTTGGGTTTGGGTGTCGGTTGGGGATGTGGCCGTGGAGTGGGTTTTCGGCTTCGTCTGGGCTGCGTTAATTAATTCCAAAAGTGTATTGCGTGTCCTGCCAAAAGGACAAATATGCGTACACGAACTCATGTCCTGTGGTGACATGGGCTTGTTACCCGGCTGTCTCTGTGTGTATTTTATCCACAAATTATGAAAAATATTTTCAAAATAAATCAGGGAAAAAGGCTCACAGTCACTGAGTATTTTTTTGGTCAGAAATGTATCGATTTTGGAGTCTAATATTGTGCTTGATTATTTTTTGTTTCGATTTTCCAGGCAGATTTTTAGTTTTCCATTTTTTTCCCGTTGAATTTGTATTTAGAGAGCTGGCATGAGATTTAAGCGGGAGTTCCTTACCTTTATTTTTCCATCTAAAAATATTCATGATAACTACAACATTTTATACACATTTTGTTCTTTATTTTTTTGTTCACTTATTTTCACTTGGTTTTGCTCCTTTGCAAATATTTAATTGTACATTAAAAATGGGGGGCTGAACGTAAAGTACTTAATTTTTAAAACACAAATAATAAATATAATCAAGGGGGTTAATAATTAAGAAAATATATATTCAATATAGTTAAACGTACTTAAAGAGTCAAAAGTTCTTAAAATTAAATTTCATTCTTAAGTTTTTCGTTATTTTTCTTAGCGATTTTGTTTTTGTTTTGTTTTTCCAATTTATAATTCGAGTCACAATTCAATTTGATTTTGTCATTGAAGAAGCACTTTGCATGTTCGATGGTGGGAAGTAGGTGTAAAAACGGGTTGCAAGTTCGATGAAATTGAGTTGGAAAAAGGGATTCTTCTTTTTCGGGGGCAGGTTATTGGTTTTGCGCACTTTAATCTTGGATACATACAGATCATTTATATATATATATATATTTATATTCGTACTATATAAAGCTGAAAAAGTAGTTGTCGACAACAGATGCTTATAAAATTTCATTCCACATTTAACAAAGTATGATTCGATGCACACATACACGCCACACCATATCCATATATCGTATTGTATCGTATCGTATCGTTTATAATATATATCATATATATATATATGTAGTTTTGCGCCTATTTCAGATGTCGTGTGGTTGTGCTATATGTTTTTTTTTATAGAGATATGCCATTAAATTCTGTAATTTTATCATAGGGATAGTCTTTTCGTAGATTCGCAATGTGACTAACTAAGTTCAATTTAGTTTAGGCTACAACTAGTTTAAGTATTAGCAGACCTGATCCTAAATTAGGTTACAATATATACACATCTATATAGCTTAACTTAAGCGATTAGTACTAGTTTCTTTTTGTTTTGTTTTGTTAATTTCACAAGCATAGCTCATTATGTTTCTGGTTTTCTATTTTCTATTTTTAGCGCACAAAGACAGATTCTCTCTTGAGTTTGTTTAAACTTTAAACTAAATAAATGCCTTTCTCTTTGTGGGTTCGAAAACAATGCTAAATCCTATACATTTCTGGGCTTTTACTATATACTTTTAAGATTTCTAGTTTAGTTTTTCCAGCTGCTGCTTTTTGTTTTTGTGTGGAAGTCTTGTCGATGCAGCTTACCTACTATAATACAGATTTTGGGATTCAGTTACCTTCTGCGACAGTTCCTTAGGGGATTAAGTATATGTTCCTTAGACAATGGTGGTGCGCTCGGCGCCCAGAGTGGTGGTGGTGCACGTACTGCTCCCCCCGATGCACACGATCTGACACTTGACGTCCTCTTTGGCTAACTCTCAGGAGCTCACCGTCTCGTAGTTCCCAAGGCCGCCGCTCATCAGGAGCGGCGACTGCACCCCCACAGCGCCCATTCCACCCAGCGTGGTGCTGTACGTGGCCGTCTGGGAACGCGGCGAGGTGAGCAGCGATTGGGCCGCTCCGATGGTGATGTTGCCACTGGTCACCGAGCTTGTGAGCGCCGCTGAGATGCCACCGCCTCCATGGAGACCATGCAGGCTGCCTGGATGGGGCAGAGTATTACACGCCCCGCCGGCCGAGAGACCACCACCACCGCCACCACTGCTCCCGTTGGTCTGCAGCGATCCATTCGACTGGCCACCCAGCAGGGGCATTGTGCAGGTCGTAGTAGATCCATAGGGGGAGGTGGGTGAAGTCCTGGTCTCATACGCCGGCAAATGATAGCCAGTGGCACCTGCCGTCGTCAACGTTGCACCGCTGCCGGCGCCACCTCTGCCCGGGATGCGGGTATAAATATTGGGGGGCGTCCGCGTGGACAGCAGGGGCGGCGGAGCGGTGTAAACAGGTCGCTGAACGGCAGGAGCACGCTGGGGGGTGTTATACAGGCTGAAGGCAGGGTTCGTGGTTAGCGATAGTTCACCGTACTGTGAAAATAAAGGGGAAAATCAATTTGCACAGATTAGAAAATGATTTATAAACTTTATTGGTAATTTTTAGAAATTTTAAGCTAGGAAAATGGTTACCAATTCCAAGAACAAGCAAAACCTTCTCTCTTTTAAATAATAAATATATTTTCCAATTGCTAATGCTTTCGTACTTTCAGCTTCATGATTTTATTCAAAACTGTAATAAAAAGCCCTACATTTAGCACAGACTTTTGATTTATTTAGCTTTTTAATTAGTCCCCCTTCCCCCCTTGGCTATCTCTCTGTAATTTTTGATGGAAATTCACCCCCGCCTTCTCCCTTTTACACATTTATGACGAACAAACTGAACTGAACTTCAACTGAACGCTGACGAAAACAATTTCTAATCGAAAAGTTGGCCAACTGACCCGCACAAACACCAGGAACTTCTAATGAGCTTGTTACGAACTCTCCAACCAACTCGGAAGGGAAGGGAGGAAGACCCTACCGAAATTTACAAAAAGCCAAGCTAAACACAAAAAGCTAAACATTTTTGGAAACTTTTTGCTGGCGACGACAACGACTACGACGACTGGTAACAAAAACATTTTGCTCATCAAAATTTGATGCCCCACTTCCCAAACAATCCTCGAGACCCAAAAAACTGGATAAAAAACCAAACAATGATAAAAATTTAAGCAAAAGTGCACTGGGATGTGGGACTGGACACTGGAGGAAAAGTTTCAGCGGGTCAGCAACTTGTTGTTGTTGGTGGGGAAAACAAGGAAACTAATTTGTGTAATTTATTTACGGTTTTTGGCTAATTGAGGGATGGAAATATGTACAAAGCGGGGAAGGGAGCTCGAAGCTTGGAAATGTTCTTTTGAGGGGAGGCGAGTTTTCCTGTTGCTTAGAAAGTTGTCGAGGGAAAATTTTTAGGATCAATTTTATGGTAAAATCCAAATTTCCAAATGCCATAATTTTGCCAACAGTGATTTAATTTCCATTCGGACAACTTTTCTATGCTAGTTTTTATTGGCTTTATAAATCTGCATATTAAATTTATAATTTTAGAACGTAAATTTTTTTTTGAAATTTTGACAATTTTAATGATGTAACCCCTTACATTTTTTTTAAAAATTGGGAAAAAATTGAAGTTTTTTTTTATACCAATATTTTATGCTCAGTTAATTAAGATTTAAACAAGGAATCGGAATATACATGACTTTTAGCAATCCGATGATTTGTGGCCTTAAAATGACCCCAAAAAGTTGCCAAAAAACGCTAATTTTAAGGACTTTAAATCGATAATTATTGATATAATTTTTTTGGCATTATCATTCTTTAGCTAATTATATTTCCCAGCTGCCATAAAATCATTTATTTATTAAACGTTTTGACCTGACTATATTTATTTAAGTTAATAAAGCTGTAGCGTTTCCAAAAACAAGCTCTTTTCTGATGCGATCCTTCCAAAAACCTAAAACCCAAACCAAATACACTTGAAGTCCCCATAAAAATAAATCAAATACCATATCAATCCATGGGAAAAGTCCCTAAAAACCCCCTGAAAACCCCTTTAATCTTTGACCAGCCCGAAATCGGTTTTAAAGCGAAAGCCTGAAAGCAGGCAACATCGGAACGCCTCTTTGTGAGCGGCGTGAAGCATTCACAATATGCAAACGGGAATCAGTAATCGGAAAATCGGGGAAATCTGACAAAAAAAAAGAAAGAAAACAATGAAACTCACCTGTTTGCCAAAGGTGGGCGACAACGATGGCGGCGGCGGGGTGGCGGTATTAATGCGCGTCGGCGGGGTGTATAAAATCCGTTGCGATTCCATATTCAATCGGTCGAAGGCCTTCTCCTCCTGATGGAACTCGTCCTCGCTGTTGGCCTCCTGGGGCACCACATCCGGATTTTTGTCCTCCAAACTGGAGTGGCTGCCCATATTACGGGACAATGGCTCCGCACTGCCCTTGTCCGCCTCGGTGGTGGTGGCCTCGCCACCATTCCCATGCCTACGCCCACCGCCGCCCCGTTTGCTGCGGAATTTGATAAAGATCACCACGCAAATGGCCACCAGGATGAGTGTGGCAATCACACCGACCAGAGCCCCCAGCAGGGGTGTCAGCTGCACCAGCACCGCTGTCGATGAGGCTGCGCAGCACATTCCAGGGAAAATGACATGCAAAATGGAAAGCAGATATGGGTGGAAAATTGTGAAAAATCGAATGACAAAATGCGGACAAGCAGCAGGGAGAACAATGGCAGGCGGGGAGCTCCAATGGCTGCCACCTGCCATCATTTGAGGGCCAAACAATGGGAAACACAAACGACCAATTAAAATGGCAAAGTGGTCAATAAGCTGGCAACAGCAAATGCCAAAATAGTTTGGAATATGTCAAAAAATATGAAGTTTTGGGTTTAAAATCAAAATATTAATTAACATTTAATTGTTTGGCAAGGAAAATGAAGATATTTTCCATGTTTTTACTTGAAAAAGATTGCTAGAAACCTGTTGTTGTCCAGGTCGCACACTCACCTGTCCGCAGTAGAGGCGCTGACAGCGTACGTCCTCGCAGGCGATATGCCACTTTGCTGGCACCCTGGGCATTCACGGCCGTTATCCGGATGACAAACACCGAGTCGCTGGGCAGACGCTTCACCGTAAACTCGGGATACTTGTAGGATGCATTGTACAGTATCTGACGATTCAGTTCGTCGTAGATTTGGGCATGGAAATGCTGGGGAATGCCGCCATCGTAGCCGGGAATGCACTGAATCTGCAGGGAATTGGCTGTGGCATTAAAGGCCGAGCAGTTCTTCACGGGTTCTGGTAGATCTATATGAGGGAAATGGATAAAAAAGAAGATTATTTCTTTATAAGTTGGGTTGGGAAAGGTTTTGATAATTTAAGACAGTTTTTTAAGGGTAACTACTGATCGGAAAATAATAAAAAAAACAAGAAAAAACTCAACTAAACTGTCTTTGATAACCGCTACAAATTTTTCTTTAGTCTGGAATTTATTTTGGTTATAGTTTTGGTTATTTTGACATCTCATTTTCTTAAGAAAATACCTCTGAAAATTACCTATCATTTTATAAGGTTTTCCTGGCTATTTTCCTTGATAAAAAGAATCTCTCTGTGACTTCCCTGACTTCCCCTCACCAAAGTCCTTCTCCTCTCATCATTTGATGTGGCTTTTCCGTTAAAATTTCCGCTGGCTTTTGGGCCATGGCCATTAGCGTTGCTTTTATAAATAAATGATGTACCCTGGCAATTTATTGCATTTGATTATCAGATTATCGTGGGCCAAACGCACACACAGATCGCTGCTGCAGCAACAGCAGCAGCAGCAAGCAAACATGCAGATGGCGATGGTAAACATGGCTTTTATTGCTGTCAGGGACAAAGCTGGACAGACTCTTAACCCCTTGACAACCGTTGGACAGGCGCTGCATCGCGTTAAATTGCCACCTGGCACAGGTTGTGTGGGGCGGCGAAGCTCCGCACAAAAGTAAATAACGAGCCGAGATTCACTCAGCGGCATCCGTACGTGCTGCGTGCAACAATTATCTACTGACCAGGACCAGGACCAGTACCAGGACGCAGTGCGAGCAGCCGAATGTAAACATGTTGGACACACTCTCTCTCGATGTGAAATTAATTAAATTTTTCTGTGAATACTCTTTGGGATTTAGAGTTGCTTAGCTTGAGATTTAAATAGATTTTTAAAAGGTTTTTCATAATCTAAACTCTCGCAAAAAGTATAGAAAATATTTTCTACTTAAAAAAATATAGAATTAATACTCTCAGCTTATTGATCCTTTTCAAAGCCTCTTCCCTATTCTCTCCAATTTAAAATGTAAACCAAAAACTACTCAAAAAAGAGTGTATGTAGAGCTCTCTCCTACGCTTTGCCCGCTGACTTCCTGATTTCAACCCGCTTCCCGGATGAAGCATTCTTTATCTCGCGTCTACGCTTGGACGGAGAGTGGAAAAACTTACCTGCCGGCTGGATGTGATACCAGCAGGGCTGGCTGTGGCCCATCGGACTGCTGGCCACGCAGGAAATGGCGCCGAAGGACTCGTAGCTATCCACATGATAGCTGTACACGTTGTTCAGCGGCGGAGCGGCGGTGGTGGTCGGGGGCGTGACCACGCTGCCACGATGATGCTGCTGCTTGTGCAGGGCCGAGAGTCTCTTGCGCTCGGCCAGCTGGATGGCCGCGGAGGACAGAGAGGACGAAGGGTGATGCGTGTCCGAGATGGAGCCACCGGACTGGAGATGCTGTTGGTTCTGTTGCTGGGACGGCTGCTTCCGTTGCAACTGCTTGTTGATCTCCACGTGGTTCTTGTGCACCATATTTGAGTAGACCATTTGAGTGTAGGGCAGCATCTCCTCCTCGTTCTCCTCCTCCTGCTCGCCATAGTAGTCGTCCTCGTCCTCAAACCTCACGGCCGCCATGCGTCCGTGGCGGCCATGAAGCAGGCGCTGCTGCATTCCGTGCGAGTGCTTCCGCTTGCTCCGCTGATAATATCCGTTTGGAGTCGAGTCCAGGCCGGAGGCCAGCATCAGCGGAACAGCTCCCAGTTGGGGCAGCTCGATGAGGCTCTCCAGCGAGTTGTTGAAGTGCCACTTGTAATTTAGATTATCGAGTGGATTGGCGTCCACCTCGCAGGTGATGTTGATTGTCTGCTTGAGCGCGGCACGTATAATCGTAGATTCCGACTTGCAAACGGGGGGATCTGAGTGGTCGGGAATACACGGAGAGAAATGTATAGCAAATATATAAATAATAGAAATTTCAGAGCTAAAAAGAGGGTTTAAAAATCTGCAAAATTGAGAAAAATTTAATGTTTACTATGTTTTAAATTTCTGCCTTTAAAAATCTTTACTTTAACTATAACTCTTTTTTAATTTTTAATTGAAAAAAGGAAAATTAACACTACATTTCTCTCTCTGTTCAGTTCAAGTGCTAAAGTTAAGTGAGTTGTGTATGGCAGAGTTAAGGTGGACGTTGCGGGTTTTGCGGGTGGCACTTACACTTCACATCCAAGTAGACTTCATTGCTGGACACACTGCCCTGCAGGTTGGTGGCCCTGCAGAAGTACTGGCCGTGCGAGGATTTCGAAATTCCCTGCAGGACGAGCGTCTGGTTGGAGATGATGATGCCTCGGGAGGAATGCAGCTGCTTGTCCTGTGCAAATGGAGGAAAATAAATATTATTCAATTAGTGGTTATTGTGGGTGTTGAGGTTTTGCTGTGCTCTGCATTTTAATTAGAGGAAATTGTGTGGTTAAAATGGCATTTAAGTTTACTTTTAAATGTTTTATTTATTTTCTGATATTTAAGTAATTATAATACTCACACTGTGATACCATTCCACTCGAGTTAATGCCGGATTTGCCTTCACATCGCACTCCAAGTAGACATCGGATCCCTTTAAGAGATTATTTGGATCGAGGGGAGCTCCCAGATTCAAGTTGACAATGGGTGC
Source organism: Drosophila mayri (assembly GCA_008042485.1). Classification (NCBI taxonomy): domain Eukaryota; kingdom Metazoa; phylum Arthropoda; class Insecta; order Diptera; family Drosophilidae; genus Drosophila; species Drosophila mayri. Next base: position 63,913 of record VNJN01008122.1, read on the forward strand.
ATCTGTTGGTAATTTGAATTCCTATGAGCTTAGGTCAAACCTCTTAATTTTAAGTAATCCTTACGTGTCACATTCAGCACTCGAGAGTCCTTGAGATGAAGCCCGGTATGTCCATTGCCCATGGTGGTCATCACAGTGGTGTGTCCTTCGTGAAGTTGCTGGGAAGTAATGCCAGCATTCAGGGAAATGGAGCAAACCACCTGTCTTTCGTTATCCTCGGGCACGGGTATCAGCATTAGCTCCGATATGGTTGTATTGCCATCAGAGGAAGTCTATATATTTATATATATTTTATAAAGATTTCTTTCTTGGTTAGGAAGTTAAACTTACGGATGCAGTGGCCCCTTTAACGGGCTGTCCCGCCTTTGACCACATAATTACGGGCGGCGGACGAGCTCCTATGGCCGTGCAGGTTACATGAGTCCTTGTGCCTGCCACTACAGCATGATTTAGTCCTTGCAAAAGCAGACTGAGAGGGGGAACTGTGGGAAATAAAACCAATGAGATTAGTTTGATTTTTATTAATTTTAATTGGGGCCCTTTTTAAGGATAAACTTTTTATTTCTAAATGTTTTATTGGTTAAAATAATAATAAAAATAAACCCAGAAATCTACTTGACTTTACATTAAAGTTTCCTGAGCTGTTTTCTACTTTAAAAAAATTATACTTAAAGATTTCTTTAATGGCTTTCACCTTAACCCCCTTTATTATTCACTAGTTACTCGGCTTAACCCATTACCGTGTGTCCTGTCAAGGCTACCCACTGATTATCATTGCCATATTTAGTTATTCAGGCAGAAGAACATCGCGCAAATTCCGCTGCCCGTCGTCTCTTTCGGCCGTCGCTTAATTTCCTGCACATCTATAGCCCAACCTTTATGGAAATGTTCATTATTTATGACACATTTTATTATGCCCATCACTGGATATATGCCGGAATAACCTGCTGCCCCACTCGGGGGACACACAATGCGATTAGCATAGCCACCCAGAGGCCCCGTCGCCGCATAACCATAAATGCAGGGATGTGGATAAATATGCGAACGTGCGGTGTGTGTGTCCTTGCGGTGGAATGACAAAACTTTAATTACATTAATTTCCATGAAAATGTCACGCCCACAAAACAATAATCCCAGAGAGCCACCACGAAAACTGACCTTCAACTCTGGGCCACCAGGATATATACATATTCTACAAATGGAAATTCAGCAGATACTTACGATTCATGTCGAGGATAACTTTCTTGGTCAGAGCCGGGACCACATGGCCATTGCTGGCCTGGCAGGTGTACATCTGCAAGGAGGAATAATGAATGAAACCTGATGATTTATGCTCATTACAATAATTGCCCTTTTACTAATAATAATAAAATATGGAACGAACCCCCATATCGATGATAAATCAACCTGATCAACATTTAATTTTAATTGCGGGAAATGTGTATCGAACACGCAACAACAACAAGAACAGGACTAATCAATTATGCTTTCGGCAGAAGCACAAAGCACAAAGAGTTCAATAGGTTGGCCAGCTTGCAAGTAATAGGATCGAGTATCATAAATTCCCCTGCTGTCCCCCCCAAAGGTAATGTGATACTCGATACTCTCACTCCTCCCCGGGTCGTTGGACATTTTATTATTGTCGTCTGTTGCCTGGCAATAAAAATATTTGCATAACTTTTGGGTTCGCCGCACGGCGCTGGCCAAAGTCTCGTTTCGATTGGAAAATTAGGTCATAAATTTCTATTTGGTTACACAACCGATATCTAGCCCTATATATATAGAGGAGGTCTCCTTGGGAGTAGTTCTTTGGGTCTCTGGAAGACGTGTTTATTATGGCATCGAACGGTTTTCCAAACTATTGAATTTAAATCGATTGAAAAACCACAGGCTCTGAAATTTAAGCTGCTTTTTTTTAGCATTTTATTAAACTTTAAATTGTTTTTATTTGCTGTTATATTTTTGCTTTTTGCTGCTGCTTTGTGATGCAGAATTTTCCCATTAACTGATGGCGTTAATTAGGTCATTAAATCTATTTTTTGTTAAGGTTTTTCCGCTTTAATAATATTATTAATTTAGTTTTTATTAAAGTAAACACTTTATTTGCTGTTTCAGGAGTTTATTTGCTTGGTTTTATTTATTAAATAAATTTATTTTCACAACTTTTTCTTTAGTTCAAATTATTTATTACTGTAAACATATATTTTGACTGCTGTAATCATGGATTTTCTGCTTAAATCTAACCAATTTTTCACACTAATCTCTTTTCTATCATATCGTTTGATGTATTCTATGATTTTCCTGCTGCACAGTTTAAGCTAATAACTTTTGGTATTACACGAACAGCACTCAAGTGATTCCACTCAAGCCATTCATTCATAACACAAAGGAGAGACCTGGTCGGGTCAGGCGGCGGCTCACAATTTGTTCTGCGGCCAAAGAGGTTACAGGGGAGGGGACTATAAGCTGGGTGGAGGCGGCGGAAACTGACGGGATCTGAATGGCGGGATTAGCGCTGCCTAACAATAATGTTCATTACACGGGCCAAAGAAAAATCGGCTTAGAATCAACAACAGAACACAGGGAGAGCCGAGAGAAGAGCATCGCATTGCTGCTGGAGGGGAATTCTCTGGGGGAATGAGGAGGATTCCCTGGCGGTTAGGGACCACAGCCACCCAGGGAACAATTCCCAATGCAGGCGGTTGCATTTGATTTCCATTATGGCCCATTGTACGGGGCGCTGTCATTAACGGCAAAGAGGTGGCCCACAGACCAAAAGCTGCTGCCCTTTTGTGGCCGAAAATAAATGGCCAACTGGCAGTCAAGAGGTGAGAGTGGTGAGAGCTGAGCTGTTAACTTGGCTATATTCTGGCTCAAAAAGATAGCTTTCACTCTGTTCTTATGTGAAAAACTAAAGAGTTTTAATTGTAGAAAGGAAATACTTGAAGTTTATAAAGAGCCTTTTACATTTTAATTAGTTTACAAAACTGCAATTCATAATTTTTTTATCCTAATTTTTAGATTTTTCGGGCAACACTGTTCAAACAACCAGAGGAGGAGGAGCATTGCTATTGTACTAGGAGATGCTTTGTCCAATGGTCGTAAATAAGGCTTATGATATTGAGAGCAGGCCTTGCTTGTCGCCCCTCCCTTTCCTCTCCCTCTGCCAAAATAGCCTCAATAAAGACGATTGATGACTTACCGTTAGGAGATCCTTCCGCTGGATGTTTTTCAGTCGCAGGATATTGCGTACTGAGCCATCGGGCAGAACCTGAAAGGAGTCGTCGATCAGGGCATGCTCACGCCACCAGGAAACCCTTGGCGGTGGCACTCCGCCACTGGACAGGCAGGTCAAATCAATGCTGTCGCCCTCTAAATAGGGTCCAGCGGTTTGGTCGCGTATCTCGGCACCATGATGGTCCATAATAACAAGCTTGGTGGGGGGAACTAGAGGGAAAATGGGTTTAAAAATATTTATAAATATTTCTAGAGCTTGGAAAGCTTCTAACTCACCCAGCACTGTCACATTGATGCGCCAATTACGTGTTGGTGACTTATGGAAATCCACACGGCACTTGTAGAGACCCGCATCCGTGGTCTGAATATTCTTGATCCTCAAAGCAGGCGGTGTGCTTTCATAGTGGAAGTGAGCCTTCTTGTTAAAGACACTCTCATCCGCCCAGGGAATGGCCTGGGTCAGAGGACGGTTACGGGCATCAAAGCTGTAAGTTAAGGGAAATTGAGAAATAAAGTCAATAAAGCTGGCAAAGCATTCCATTCAAAGGGATAGCTACCTATAAATAGTACTATATCCCCGAACTCTCCATAAAAGTTAAACATTTTGACACGTTTCCACCATCAAACCCACCGCCTGACACCTTCAATTACCTTCGATAAGGCGACAAATGGCTTTAACCTGGTTCATTGATTTTATTGTTCAAACAATTGAGAGACAACCATCGGGCAGGTGAAATGTGTGTCAAATCCCCGGAATCCATACACTAAAAATGGAATACTTAATTAGCTGTTTCCCTTCCCCTAGAACTATAATTAGAGCTTGGCTTTTTATTGTTATTGCCAAACGCTTTTTTGTTCTTTATTTTATGGCCTTTGTCCAATGCATTTTGACAAAGTGCCGGCATTAAATGTCAACAAAGCCCCCTAAAAAAAAGATACCAACACCAATCTTTGGTTCGTAAAATGCATTTTGAGAACTTTTGATTTCCATTTGGCTTTCGCTTTTGGTTGCTTTTAATTTCCACATTTTTTTAGCATTTTTTAAATGGTCAAGTCAACAATTTAAATTGGTTTCGTCTCTTTGCGTATTTTAATTTGATTTTTCTTGTTGCCGATTTTTTTTGCTGTTTATGTTAATGGCTGCCACGCCTCTTTGGCGCCCACAAAAGCATGTTTTTCCTTTTACATTTTATAGTTCACTTCAATTAATTAATTGATCAATTTAGCGCTGGCTGGGCTTCCCTTTTGGACATAAGCCGATTCTCATTTTATTTTTGTATTTCCTTGATTTTGTTTCTCTTTTTGTTTTCCAAGTGAATTAAATTTTTGTGTTTTTTATTTCTGTGGCACTTTTAAGTAGCTTTAAAGAGCTCACAGAAACATTTTCATTTCGCTTTCGGGCGATAAAAAGCACATGGAGGCATTTTCTGGTTTTTATTTCTCCTGCGGCTGTGAGTTATGGGAAAAATCTGTGCTGATCCATAAAAAGTAGAACTAAGTTTTCGGTATCAAAAGGAAAATTTGAGCTAAAATTAGTTTGGGTATTCCTTTGGATAAAAATAATAATTAGGAATTTAATCTCACTTTCTTGGTTACTTGTGGATAAGCTTCTGGGACACCTAATCATTGCCTCAAATAGATCATAGGCCCCATTTTATACTTAACATGATTTATCATTTAGGCAAAAGCACTCGAAAGAGAGAGAGAAGCCAAACCCCAAAGATCGGGAAGTAAGTGGCACAAGATGGATGGGATATTTGTTAATGGACTTTAAACATAATTAAATTATGTAGCGAAGTGGAGAAGTGAATGAGTGAGAGCTGGATGGGGCACACAAGGTTATCCATGGGTTACCCATGGGTTATCCCTGGGTTATCCATGGCAATTGGAAAACAAATTTCTCATGCAATTAATCTCTCCCGACCTTTTGCCAGCCTTTTGGCCATATTGAAATTTCCCTGGCACGCCAAGAAGCAGCACGAGAACAAAGCGGAAAATTTATGAAGTGTGGGAAAAGCAAATTAAAATTGATGGAAAACAATAAAGCAATGCGGGCGAGGGCGAGTAGGTGGAGATATCTGCATAAACCTCAACTTTATGCGGTCATAAAAAGTGCTTCTCCAGCACCACCAGCCACTGGTAATTGCATTCGAGGGCACACTGTACTGTCCACACAGCGAACTCTGACACTTTGGCTTGACATCATCGATTCAGAGGAACGAATTTAATGGAAAATGAAATAAAATTCAATTTCTGGTCTATTGCGCATCTGTCTACTTGAGACTCCACTCGACTTCACCTGCCACCACCCAACCTCCGCCCAGAGCTTGGCTTTTCCCGGGAAAAATGGCAAAAAAATAAAGTGAGTTGCCAACGAGCGACCTTTGAACCGAATTGCTGCTGCCAATCAGTCAGTCTCTATATATGGTTAGTCAGATATATATAAATATATATATATATATATATATAGAGATATTTTTCCCATCTGCCAGAACCACCCACAGCTTCCCCTTTTGCTATTACTGGCGACATTTCCTGGCACAGTGCCTCACAGAAGGTTTTTTGTCCTCATGATGAGCTTGTTAAATATTGTTAGGGTTCCAGTTAAGCACTGGAGGAAAATTATATAAAAAATGGAAAATGAAGAGGAAAATTATGATGAAAAATTAGTTAAAAAGCCAATAAAATATTAATTTATATTTTGCTGGTAATATTTTTACATTCTATATTTAATTTGATATTATTTCTTCACTTTAATTCCTTTAAAAACTATAAAAGTATATATTCAGAAGCCTATTTATATTTTTTTTAAGTGACTGTGGGAGTTTTTTTTACCTTAACCCCACCCATCAAAACCCCAGTTTGCCCCCCTTTCTCCCACTCCAAAAAAAAAGCACGTAGGTTCTTCTCTGTAAGTAATGTTTATATCGTCAAATTCAACATAAATGCCTCACGTTAATAGAATTTATAATGAGCCAAGCCAGCGCCTATTTCGTGCATGTGCACCCCAATCCCCTCTCGTCCCTGAGAGATTCAAGACGGGAAGCTTCTTCATAATTGCCTGGCATTCCCCGCGGAATCGAAATCAAATTCATTTTGGGTCTTTGGCTAATGCCAAAATATATCAGAGTGACGGCAAAAAAAAAATGAGAAAATTATTAAGTGAATTTCATTTAGCTGACACTTTAGCGGAGCGTTACTGTGAAACAATCCCTGGGGAGAGTACAGTGAACGGGGAATTGGCTTTTAAGCCCCAAAAAATGGATGATGTTGCGAAAGTTGAGTTTGAAGATGATGAGGAGGGTTTAAGAAAGATTTGAGCAAAAGCTAAGGAAGTGGAAAATGTAGGAAAAGGTGTGGAAAGAGTGAAAAGTATGGGATAAAAGTATATAATATAATTAATTCAAGAACGTTAAATACCAGAAAAATGGTACTTGGCTTGAAAATAATTTATACAATATTTTTAGACGATTTAGTAATCAGTTTTGAAGTTAAAAAATATATTTAAATGCTTAGAAATGAAATGTACCCATTTTTTATACTACTTTCCACTTAATTCTAATTTATTTATAATTATAAACATATGAAAAATGTAAAAACTTACGTGTAAATGGGCTTTATGCTTCCCTCACGATACCAGATGACCAGTTGCACTTTATCGGCAATCTGTGTGCCCGGCACAAGATCACAGGGCAGAGCCACCTCCGATCCCACAGCAGTGAGAACCTCCGATAAGGGTCCTGAAAAATATGCATAAATATTTAAATTATTGAAAAGGGGAATGGAATGGAAGATACTAAAATATTTAAATTATTTCTATGTGGCCTTCAGCTATCGGTTTAGCCAGTAGCTTTGGTGGTTTTCCCTTAATTGAAATATGTGAACTCTGACCTGGCCCTATCGCCGCCCCATCTTATCCTCGGGTGCCTTTGTGTGCGCCATAACTATAAATTGACTGACAGCTTGATTTCCCTTTGATGATAAAGCCCGTCTCGCTGAAAGGGTTAGAGGGAGCTGAAGAGCTCAAGTTGAACTGCGGCCAGTTCCACCTCCATTGTGCGGATTCCGACATGGAGACATCATCATCGTCACAGCGAGTGGCGCCTCTGCCCAGCCACGTTTCCCCATGGTTCCGAGCAGAGTTTTGGGGTTCAACTGGAGGCAACGACGGCGACATCGATTCACCGATGGCACCGCGCTGTGCATGCCGCCGCCCAGAGGGGGGTTATGTTATATACGGGTTAAGGTGCTGGGCGGGAGCGGCGGCGGCGGCGGCGAGTGAGCTTCAATTAGTTGTCGCCCTTTTGGAGATGGTTTCGTGACACGAGCAAGATACCTTTTCACTTAAAAGATAATTAAAGAGTACCTTGAGGTATTTCTAAATGTATATATTAAATTGTAATTCGATGGGAAATGTATAAAGAGGACAGGTGGAATATTTTACCCTTTCCAGAGTACTCCCTACGTGCTACAGGTTTTATTTATAAAGAGTATTTATACAGAGTTGGTATTATCCATTCATTTACGAAATTTCAGCTGGATCGAATAAGTATTTCGGGATTAGTAGTGATATTAACTTCTTTCTATGCAGTCTCTCTTTCAAACAAAAGAATTCTTGAGGATTATAATTTATTCTCTCTTCTGAAACCATAATTCTAAAGATATATAACTTGATATAATATTAATAATAAAACCAATTAATATATCTCCAACACTCCTCACTAATTCTGGGTGTTGTCTAAAGGGCCCCCCGCGAACAACTTTGACTTGGGTTGTTTTTGTTGTTGATTGGTATGTATTTGGTATTATCAAAAGGCATTGTAATTATACAAATTATATTTTCCATATTTTGAATTGCAACACCAACAAAAAAAAAAGCAACAAGAAATAGAAACAAAAACAACAGCAATATCATTAAAGGGCGTGTCGTACGTGCCCATATGTGAAACCCTCTCTCTCCCGCCATAACAGGGTAGAGCCCCCCAAAGGGGAGCCCCCGCCGTTGAACGTTGACTGCCTTTCCAAATATTAATCAATATTTATCTAGATTAGCCATGTATGTACAGCGAGTGCCTCTTCCTGTTTATTTGAACTGAAATTCAATTATTTTAATGCGTTCTTATTCGATTAATGGGCATTTTATAATGATTGGTAATGGAGTTTTTATGTTGTATTTGCTTTTGGCACAGGAAATTGGGCATAACACATAGGGAGAGTCAGTAGAGAATTCAAATTTAAATTTAAATTCAATTAAAAAGAGTAGATAGATAATATGTTATAATTATATGGTAAAATATAACAATGAAAGCTATTTCTGCTTTAGTAAATGATTAAATTGTTTGGTAATTGAAAGACCCTTAACATTATCGTGTAAACTTTGAACTATACCCAGACGAGTAATAAATTTTCCTAATGAGTTTTCCTGCTCAGTGTTTCCCAACTCCAGAATATTCATATATCCGAAAAATCGTTTCCCATCAGTCTGTCTTGCCTGGCATTTCCGGATTTCCGAGCCCCATAAGTAACATTTGCCATTAGGCAATCCGAAATCCTCACTCTCCCTATCCATCTATCGATATGCATAAACACACTCAAATAAATTAGGGGCCACCACATGTGTGTGACTGTGGAGGAGGGAGTGTAGATGATGGCCCGAGGCGCCACAAAAATAAAATAAAAATTGAAGCAATTGGTAATCGGATGAATGATATAATTCATTGAGGCCAAATGCAATTTGTTATGGCACCGAAATGGAATGGAAATTTGTATTTGGGTCAACAGATCAAAGTGATTAGGCCTTACAGCGATACAGAGATAGAGAGATACAGATAGTTGGGAGTGAAAAAGAGTTCAATTGCTAATTGCAGGCGGCAGTGTGTTCACACACTCGGAAGTTGAAATGACTCTGAACTTTTGCAATACATTTTCCGATCTCTGGCCGACTTTGATGCTACGCTTCGGTGTCTCTGAAAAGATTTATTGTCAGACTAGCGGATAGAGCCAGTGCTATATTGATGGGGAGTGCATTTCAGTGTCTCTTTTTTTCCTTCTATTTTTATTGTAGGCTCTTGGGCAAAATATTTTGACAAATTTCGTTGGATCTGTCGGACATTTGGCTGCTAATGGTGCGTGCCACAAATTTCCCGCATCATGTATTCTATAATTAAGCGGATCGGATCGGATCCAGAGCAAGATGTTACTCGTTCCGCGTCCCATGTTGTCGCCTCATAATTGTGCCACTTTAAGTGGGCGTCAACATGATCTGGCCAAGTTGTAGGCCTCGAAAAAAAATACAGATGGCAGAAGAACTAATTCTTGTTTTTCCTTGAGATCCCTCCCTCGATTTATGAACTGTGAGGGAGAGGAGCCCCAGAAATTCATTCAGGTTCTTCTCGGAATATGGTTTCGTGTGTCATATTTAATGTTTCTACGAAATCCAAGCTATAAAATATTAAAACTCCTGTGTTTGTCCAGAGGGAATTACCCTTTTCCTTCATAGTTTCCAATCAGTTCACAGTTTAAGTCACAGAATCAAATTTATGACTGGAATAAAATCTTGTTTTTGATAATATAAAAGCGGATTACAAGGGGGATTCATTGAGATGGGTTACAGAAAATGCAATGCAGCTGGAAAATGTATAAGTAAATATTCACAAAAATATTGAAAGAGTGTGTATATTCTAATTAAATTTAAAGCTCTTTTAAAATCTAAATTTATGGCTTAAAGAATTTATTTTAATTGTGGTAAAAGCTTCAACTAAATAAATTAAACCATAAATAATACAAAAGAAAGTTCTTTAGTTTGTCAAAACTTTCATTTGGGAAGGAAAATGCTTTGAATGTATTGTATTTTCTTTTATTTCGGGAAACTCTTTGATAGAGTTAGCTAAAAGTTGCCTTAAAAAATCCACTGAAGCTGGAAAAGGTATTGTTAAAAATCCACAAAAAATGAAGTGTATCTAAATTGAAGTTTAAGCTATCTTAAAAACCAAAACAAAGGCTTGAAAAATATATTTTCTTCACAGAAACCATTTCAACTAAATAAATCAAACCATAAATTAAACAAAAGAAACTTCTTTAGATGCACAAACATTTATAGAAACACAAAACTTCCATTTTTGAGAGGGGAAAAATGCACTGCACTGCATTTTCAGTTGCATCCCCGGGGGGCGGAAATCCATCAAGGCAGCCCCATTCGCTAAGCTCATTTAGAACTTTTTGGGAAAACAAACAAAAAGGCCAGAGAGCAGGCCAGGCCAGGCCCCAGCAATTATCCAGTCAATCAGTCATGCATTTAGAGCCGCATTCATCTCAGTTATTTATTTATTTATTTGTTTTGCCTGCAACTGTGAAAATATTTTGACAATCGCCTCAAGTGATCCGCGATCTCTCCGACTGTTCGCCCTGTCGATGAGGTAATTATTCAGATCATTTGTATCTAGCCCAACGCCGCGGGTGCTCCTCGGAAAACTCAGTGTGGGATTATTCTTTGAAGCTTTTTCTTGGCGCCAAACAAAACGCGAGAAGAATAACAAATGGACGAACAGGCTGCCAGGAAATAAATCAAATTAGAAATGTTTATGTTGCTTTCTTCCAAAAGAGATACAAAGTGGAACTTTACCGGATTCCTATTCCTCTATAACACCTGAACACCGATAAGCCAAAAAACAATTGCTGACGACAAATTGCCAATGGCTCAAACGACGTCATCAAACAGCAGCAACGATTGTCGTAAAATGTTTCTTTGACTGGGGACGGACTCCCTTTTATTTCTATATTTTCAGCATAACAACGGCAACAAAGTGGGATTCCCCTTGCCCGCCGTTGCTTCTGCCCTTAACCTGCACGTGACCAATGACAATTTGCGATCCACTGTCCATTTATGACCCCAGCCGTTGCCTTAGCCGGGAGTCGTTGTCGTCGTCGTCATTGATTTGAGCTTTAATATTTCCTGCAGGCTGAATGTCGAGGCGCCGCCATCAAAATGTCGTAGGCGGAAGTTGGAATGGCCAAGGGGGCCGTCGATGATGGTCGTAATGCCAATAATACGATTGCCGATTGGAGGAAGTGAGGAGGAGCGAGTGACAGGCTCACCTAAATTAAGTCCAAAATTAGCTGAAACTCAACTTGCTGACTTCTAATAAAGTTCTTTTGTTATTTCCTCTGCTGCAGGGAAGTTGTAAAATATGGAAAATATACACTCTCGTTAGATCCTCGTTGCCTTCTGAGTTCTTTTATTTGATTTTCATTAGATTGACTTTCGGTTTTGGCCCTTGGCAAATTATTATTATTATGCATGAGCCAACATCAAGATGGTCTCTTCCTCTGGGGTATTTTTCAATTGAAAAGCGGGGCCCTGAAGGAGGGGAGATGCTGTCGGGGATATGCCCAAATATTGATGATATTGTAGGATAAAAAGGACCGCTTTGCCCATAAGTGAGGTCAAGCTTTTTGTGGTGTTTGAGTGCGAGGTCAAGGTTAAAATTGTTGGGAATAAGTTTATGTGGGCTTGAGAGGGTTTATTTGAATTAAGTTTAAGTTGGTTTAGGTTCTGATGGGTTGGGAACTCATTCCTATAGCTTGCTTTAAAAAGAGGTTTAAATTTGAGGGAAATTTCCTTTTGAAATTTCAAGACTCTCCCCCGTCATTGTTAGAATTTTTTCTGTTGGTGCCTCCAAATAGCGTGTCTGACCCACATCATCCATCCAATCCAGCCATCCGTTCCGTTCCGTCCGGCTGTCCATTGCCTGCCCTGCGCATAACCTTACAGGTAATTCTCTAAATTAATATTTATACAAACCCACCTACAGCCTAACACTGCCCGTTATATCGGGGGAAAGGTGGTAACTTAGCTTAACTATTTCTTTTATAATCTTGGTTGGAAAATCTAGCGCTCTCGTTGCATTTGTGGCAGCCAAAACTAATTTTATGATGGATTACTTGGCTGGGTTGGGGGGATCTCTTATATTTTAAACCCTTAAAGCCACCCACCACCTATGAAAGGCACTGGAAAAAATAGTTTTCTTATGAAAATCAGGAAATTAAGTATTTGAAATGCTTTTTGAAGTAAATATATTAACCAAAATTGCAAGAGATCTATTTCTCACTTTATTTATTTTCAAAGTTCTTTTCTAGACTTTCTCTATATATTTTCCAGTGCATTTAAAAGCCCCTCGACTGTCGCCAGTGCAAGAGGTTCCACTTATCGCCTTTGGCCGGCTGTCCATCAAATGCAGCGCTCCTCCGCCTTCGCCTCCTTCTCCTGTTCGTCGCACTCCTCCACGGTTATCAACCCTCACCTCCTGACCACTATTAGAACCTCAAAGTGCATTTGCCTTTGTTGACATTTGTAAAATGCAAACAGAACACGCAAAGGCGATAGACAGATAGTCCGTCCGTCTGGAATTGTTCGGATAGAGATACGGATACCCGTAGACCAAGTCCAGGTCTCAGTGCTCCGTGGCCATCGCTCAAAGTGATTAGATCGTCGTCGAGCTGGGTAATCGAGTGTAGCGCATGAGATACACGAATGGATGGATAGATATAGATATAGATGGATTCCGATTATGTGGGAGCTTCAATTTGGGGTCCCTCTCTCGATTTTATTGGTAGGTTTTTGGGAATGCCAAATGGCAGAGGAGTTCTAGCCCTGCTCCGGGTTCGAAGTTGTCTATGTATTTACGATATTGACACTAGAAATCGTGACTTTTCCATAATGAACGGGATTTACACGTGTTTATGGCAGGTCATAAATGGTTCGACACCTCGCTGAAGGGAATTCCCTTCACCCATAACGCCCATCAACATGGCCTCTGGTTCTTTCCTGTCGGCAATTTCCTTTTGTAGTCCCACACGGAGCAGAAGTCAATGCTTGGAAAAATAATATTTAAGCTCGAAGAGCACTCTAAAACACTTTTGAAGAAAGCATTAATGTTTTCTATTATTCCTAAAGTATAAATCTCATTATTTTTCCAAGTGCAACTCCTATTTTTCCCCTGTGCAAAAAAAGAGAACCTTTCAGACTGCATTAAGCTGTAGAACTGGAAAGTTCTCGGGGCTCTGAAAAAACCCCCCCTGGAAAAACACACCTGCTCTTTCACCTTTGACAAAGCTCAGACAATCAGAGTGCTTAAGTGCTGCTCTGCTCCCCCAAACAAATGAGACATCGTTTCAACTTTCGGCGAAAGTTTTCGCTTTAAGTCCAAGTCCCCCCTCGAGGCAGAGAGTGCACCCACTTCAAGGAGACCTTCGGCGAAGAGGGCTCCATGAGAACCTAATCGTGGTGGGACATGAAATTCATGCCGCATCGAATTACCTATCCTAGACCGAACAAGAAGAAGATATTATGCAAAATAATATATAATTTTGATAGCACCCAATTTGAGCCTGTCATAACAAGACCGACCGACCGACCTCCTTCTCCGACCCCCTTTCTGACGGCAGCCCAAAAATCGATATATGTAAAAAATGTTTGCATGACTTTAGGAAATTTAGCAAACTTTTTTTTCCTTTTCCTTTGTTTTCCTTTTCTGGTGTTTCCCTTTTGTGTGTTCGTGTGTGTGTGTGGAGGGAAGCTTCATTGATATGAAAAATATCTTTTAAATGCAATAAACCAACGAGAAAACGATAGCAAATGGAGGGGGATAAGGGGCTAAGAGGCGGTTTAGGAAAAACAAGACTCATAAAATTAATATGATATAATAAAGAAAAATTTGCAAGCTGCCAAAAGCATAACGATTGATTCTGAATTATAGCCCAGGGGAACGAAAACGAACAAAAAAACTGGGGAAAGCAACATACAGTTGTGGCTAAGGCAGCATAATGGATATAATATTGGGGTATAAGATGTATTTTTAAGGGATATATATAACAAGTTGGGTTTATAAAGGTTTATGGAAGTTTATTTTTGGCTAAGGAAATTATTAAACAATTTTTAGAAAAGGAAAACTAACTAAATGTGGCTTTTAAGGCAATAAGACTGTAATCTCCACTCTTTTCTTTTATTTTTTATGGTTTAAAGAGTTGTCTAGTAATATTTAATTATTATAATATTAAATACAAAGTATAAGATATAAAAAAAAGTGGTTTAAGTACCCTAAGTTCTATATTTTCCACCTCAACTGTAACTTGAAGGTACTTATATCGAGAGGAACCTCTCACAGAAGGAGCAGGAAAAAATTGTGAATGAGGAGCCGAAATCAAATCGAATAAATAACACGCAGCCATACAGACGAGAGAACCCCCCCAAGAAATAAAAAAAAAAAACAGAGAAAAGAAACAGCGGCAACCCAAATATGTTCGGCAATCAATGGCAGACCAAAAAAAATATATATAAAGAAAAAAACTTTCGATGCCGCAAGGAATTTTCCAAGGGATTAGGGGAGCCGAAGCTGGGCGAGGGTGCGGTTTGGCGGCGGCGACGGGCAGCCACTTGCTCCATGCTCTACATGCAGCGAAATTAATCATGGCATTGTTCGGCGCTTTTCAAAATAATAAATACTTCAGCGCGACTATAAAATAAATTACTCAAAATCATTTCATTTCATTTTCGTTTCACAAACGCAACCAGAGAATAGAATACCAGGGAACTGGGATTGGGACTGAGACTAGGAGTGAGAGGGCGACAGGGCATGAAAAGGGGAATGGGAATATTGAATCCGGAATGTGGCATGTGGATTCTAAATCTACGCACTGGATCATGACAAAACCTAGACCAAGAGAGAGAGAGGAATCGGGGATGGAGGATCGAGGGACAGTTTTAACTTTTCGGTGTCGGTTTCCTCTCTGCTCTGCCCTTCCCTCGCACGTGTCAACTTCAAAAAAACGAAACGTAACGAAATGCCAGGGGAATTTGTTGATCATTAATAACGTGGCACAGAAACATTTTGGCCACTTAGGGAGCCATGAATGGGGCGGAACTTGGTGGCGGCTGCTCCCAGACAGTTGTCAGCGTCAAAGAAATAATAAAAATGCCCATGGCAAAAATTAATCACAGCTCCAAAGGAGCGAAACGAAAATTGTAACAAAAATGCGTTTATTTCCGAAAAAAAAAAAACAGAGAAAGAAAATATTCAAAAAATTATAGAAGCAAATTTATTATAAAAAGATAAATAAGACAAGAAGCTATCAGTTATCAGCAGTATCAGAAAAAAATGGGCTTTAGGTTTAAATTCTTTTTTAAAGGCTACATTTTTATTTATTTTTTTATACAGTTTTATTTATTTTTGTATTACATTTTATTCAAATTTTGTTATAGATTTTTTAGTATGTGTTCCCTCCCTTGCTGTTTGCTTTAATAATTATTTTCTGTATTATTTTCCTTCTATTTAAAGCTTTGGCAATTTAATTTAAATTTGAAACTAAATTCATGTGCATATTTTGCTAGATTTTCATTTCACTTTTCCACAGACTCGTCCTGGAAAAAATAAAGGAAACGAAAACTGGAACAGCAATATTCGTACTCCCCCCTTTTTTGGCTGCTATTATTATTTTTCTTTTCGTTGCATTTTTTTGGTTTTTTATTTATTTTTTGTTTTCATTTCGGCGTCGCAGCCACTTCCGCTCAAAAAAACTTTTCGCTTTTGTTTCCCTTGGCTCTTTTTTTTCTCTATTTGGCTGCAGCAGGGAATTGTTTTTGGGCAATGGGAATATTTATATGTCAGCGCCCAGACTCGCCCCCTCGGCTCCCTCTACCTAAAATATTGCCTGCGTCTTGCCTTTTTTGTTTTTCAATTTGGAGCGAAATGTCAAAAAGCTACAGAAAATTAAGTAAACAAACTATAAAAGCAGATTATAAAGCCCCATAAACATAAACAAGAGCTGCGAGGGCTCCATCTCGAGATATGCAAATCGAGGGAAAACGGAAAACTAACTTGAACCGTTGATAACTTCATTAACAAATTGGATCTGAGAGATGGAACGAATTAAGAGCTGGGGGCAGGGAGTCGTCCATCCAGCTAATTTGTAAATTATTCGTGAATATTCATGGCTCTAGTTTTTCTCGATGCGAGAAAAACACTTTAAAAGGCGTCTCATAAATTTCGACCGGCCCTCCCGCGGATGTTTACAAATTAAATTACTTTTTAAATTTATATATTCACCGTTGAGTTGGATATATTTATGGCAGAGACTACAGTTTTTGCATATTAGAAACCTAGGCGTTATTTTAATTTATAGCTTATGAATATAAATGATTTTTTTACTGTTATTTAGAACTCACTCTCCCTTTATTTGCGTAAAAAATAAATGCACATTTCTGATTTATTTCTACTTTTTCTAGCTTTGATTTATTCATTTCCCTTTCCAGTCTTTCAACTGACTTTTCTTTGAGATAATCCAGCCATCAATCGGTTTTCCGGGAAATATTTATGGGCCGAGTGGCTCTAATTTGTAAATCTCAAACCCATCTCGCACAAACACACACGACGCACGACAGATAATTTGTCAGATAATGGCTCATCTATCAGTTTTGTGACAAGATTGATGGCTAGATAATGCGATTGATAAATCTCCATTATTTTTCAGCATCCTTTCTCTCCATTTTCCTCGAGTTAATTTCGAGGAAAAGCGAGTTCAGGAGTAGTAGGAGGAGGACTACCACATCCACTTCCTCATCGACTTCTCTCCTGAGAGACAATGATTTGATTTTGGCCATGTCACTTGCCATGTCATCATCATCCCCCTGGAGAGGTGATTTCTTTCCTGATTTTTCCACACGCCCACCATTTATCATGGGAAAAAAACGATGCACAGGAAGAAATAGTAAAGGAAAATGGGAAATTTAAATGGGGTTTCAAGTTTATTTACCTTGTGAGTTTAGCCTTGTATTTTATGAGTTTTCTTTTTAGAAATTTCCCAAAAAACCAATTTTTAGTTGGTTGATATTTTTATACATTTTCTCTGAGCGTAAAAAGTGCCACCAACTAAGTAAGTGAAACTTATTCAATGAAAACCTCTCCTCTCATATGAGGGCCACGGGAGGGAAAAATGTTGAAGGCAATAAAAGTGTCCATTGATTGGCATCATCCGTCCGTCCGTCCCTTCGTCCGATGGAATTCTAACCCAATCACCTTGCTTCCAAGTCACTCACAGCTCGCATTGTGATGGAGATGAGGTGACAGTTACTTCCCATTGAAGGTGTGATCGTTAAATTGAAGCCACAAGCCACATAAAATAAAACTCCCCTTTCCAAAATTGATTTCGGATCAAATTTGTTGGAAACGTTTAAAGTTTAACGAGCGGCCCTTAAAGTATTGGATTTCTATAAATAAAATCTCGGGGTTTAGTTCATCTCTTAAACTGGTCAAGGGGAAGGGCTAATCTTTTTTTTTGGTTAAGAATTTTCAGAGTCTTGGTTTTATTTTGAACAAACACAAAACACACAATTCGAATGAATTATTCCCTTGGGGCGCACATAATAACCCCTGATTACTGGGTATTCCTGTGACAAGTGGGTTCTATTTCCAACCCCCGAAATTACATTAAAAATTTACCAGAAAGCAAACCAAATTAACCAAAAAAAAATCAGTGTACCGTGTCATATAATTTTCTACAAATTACGAAGGAATCACCAAGAAGGCTCCATCTATACATACCATACATATATCGATCAAAGGGATTACTATTGATTTCCCTGTGCAGTACAGACAGGATATTCCTTCTGTTTTTATCTACTTCAGAGGTACTCCTTGCTGGCTGCTTTATAAAAATAGTTGAAAGCATTTCCCAAAAAAAAGAAAAAAAGGGCAAAGACACTAACATAATAATACACAACAAATAACAAAAACAACATCAAAGCAAGGACCCTACACACACACACATACCATTACAATCTCGGCGGAAAATCGCTTATGCAGGAAGCACTTTTCTTGGTAGCTCAGATTTTCCACAGCGAGGAAAACTCTTATCCTAAAACCTAACGCTGCTACTATACATTTTTTCCCTGCCACCACCGAGTGTTTTTGTGTGGGAACGTGATTTCAGCATAATTCCGTATATCAGCGCACAAATGGAGCATGCCACACGTTCCTCGTTCGTTCCTCCTCGAGGAGGGGCAAAAGGCACAGGAAGGACACTCGTAGCGAAGCCACAGTCACGGCCACGGGCTCAAAAGAAAGGACACTCGCTGTGAGAGATATAGAAAACCAGGCTAACTGCACTTTTGCCAGTCTGGCCTCCTTTCTCTCCGCAGGTCAAGTATTTTATAAACGAAAGCCAGAAAATTTTGCTGGAAATCTCCGCATAAATAAGATGGGCAGGCAATGGCGGCGGCGGCGGATGGCAAAGGCTCAAAACGTCAAGAGTGTTGAAAAAATATAAACTCGATGAAAAGGCCGACATAAAAAAACTAAAAAACACTTTGAATGATTTGTATGTGAAGCATATATGGAGATGGCAAGAAAGGTTTGATCAAAAAGTTGCTGAATATTGAAATGTTTGTTTAGAAAACTTAATTCAAAATAGAGGCCATATTGGAAAAGCAAATTTTTAGTTAATTTAAAATTTATCCTTGACTTCCCTGACTTTAAAATACATTTATTGCAAACTTAAAACGTAAATGTAATTGTGTGTCAATTTTACATTTAATATTTGTATAGCAGGACTGCAAAGAGGGCTTCCCTTTTACTGAAAGTATGAAACTGTAACCAAAAAACTGCTGCACTCTGATACAACCTGGCATTTTTTTCAAATATAACAATTAGAGACCTCGTGTCTTCCCACTAAGCACATCTTTTAATTAAAACATATTATATAAAACCAATTCCACCTTCCTAATAACTCCAAAAACCACCCTCGCTCGACCGTGTTGCGGTCAGAGAACTAAAAACGAAGCGAAATCCATTGATTCATTGAGTGCCAATTTACAAATCGAAAAGGCAGCCGCTGCTGCCACTGCACAAACAGCAATCTCAAGCGAAATCGGAATGGCAATGGGAGGGCGCAGGGCGCTGGGCGAATCGAAATCGGAGCATACACACACACACATAAACACACGGGGAAATGGAGAGGGGGGGTGGTAGGGGGCGTCCAGGATCGAGGGCTCTCTTCCACAAGGGGAAAAACATGAAAATCGAGCGCTTTAATATTTTGAGCCCATTGATTTTTGAGCTGCGCTCCTCGGGGCTTCGCTTCGAATGCATACACTTCCTCCACATATGTACACCCATGTGTGTGTTTGCTTAAAATGTTTCCCCAGTTTCCCTAGGATTTTCCATACAGAACATTTTCATTCATACATTCATTCATTCGGGCCGCCGCTGCGGGTGAGTAATTTTTCAAGTATTTTCCATGTTTTTCCAACAGTGTCTGCCCCGGCTCTGTCCTGTGTGTGTGTGTGTGTGCTTAGCTCCTGTCGGGGGTCTATGGGTCCGTCCTCTGCCAATATTCACAAAAATCAAAGATTAAAATGAGCAGCGATAGGACCCAGGCAGCAGGACCTCTTTGTATTTGCCAGAGCGCTTAGCCCCGGGTCAGGGTGTTGGTTCTGTTTCGGGTTCAGGATCGGTTTTCATTTCGTCACCAGATGCTGCACCAGTTTTACACAAATTATTGTACAAATATTTGACTTTCCAAAAAAAAAGAAAAGGAAATAAAAAACAATATAAAAAAGACAAGCTGAAACTCCCGCGCGCTACACATTTATTGAATTAATGGATTATTCCTGCGTCAAAACAGCTGCGACCTCTTCACGATTTGCTTTGTTTTTTATTTGTCACTACACCCCTCCCTGCCACAGGGGGGATTATTATTCAAAGCATTTTCCGACCTTTTTTTTATTGATGTATACATCTATATTCTGGCAGGAAAATTGAAGCCAAAGCCAAAGCCAATGCATTTAATTAGATCGAGAATTAACATTTTAATCCCTGAAAATTGTGTAGAAATTGAATCCCATTTACGGTTTAATTCGACTAATCAAAGTCAATGAGAAGGAGAGTCTCATTTGGTTTGGACAGGGTGGAAAATCAATTTCAGTTTCAATTAGAATGTGAAACCTTTGATTGAAGACCCCTTATGACAGGCCATGACCACAGAGTTTGACCTGAAAGACTGAAAGTTTTTAGATTGTTTATAAAAAAAACTTATGATGGAGTGAGTGGCTTTGAGGGGCCTGAAAAATACTTTATTAAAAGTATATAAATGAGTTTTTGATCTATAAAAATAAAAATAAATTGTATAGATTGTTTCGGACTTTATCTTATAGAAATGTATCTAAAGATTCATCCTGAAAATAATCTTCTTCGGCAAAAGAGTTCATAAAAGAGCTCTCTTGCTTTGGGAATATATATAACATTAATTCAATAAAATCCCTTTTGTTTCTAGGTATTATTACCCCTTCAAATTAAACCCAACTTCTAGGGCCATTTCTTCCATTTTATCACCCTTCCATAAACGACGCCCCTGACCCCAGTGCAGCAGTTAGAGGCAGGCATACCGTTTGCATGTTCAAATTACATTGAAATCCAAGGGAAAAAAGGGCCGCCGCAATCACAAAGCAGCACAAAAACCATTTCACAATTTTCTGTTCCAATTGGCCAAAACACACACAAACACAAAGTGAGGGTTTTGGCCATTTGTAGGCTGGCGTTTAGTTGGGGTTATTTTTTTATGGGCCACATGAATTTCAGTTGTGGCCACACAAGAGAGAATGAGAGAAGCCATGTGTGTGTGTGTTCCACAATTTGGCCAAAAAGTTGAACATTAAAATGCACTTGTTAACAAGTAATTTGTTGGGAATGGCAGATATTTGCTTATCGCAGCCATGAAATCAGTTTTGGCCAACTGAGAGAATAAAAAAAAGGTTGAATATTTGATTAGACACATATATAGGGCCTCGTTAGGGCCATGAACCCTTACTTCCTGTGTGGGAAATTGTAACTACACACTCAAAAGGGGGTTGGAAAAACAGAGCTCTCTATGGGAACAAGTGCATCCACTTACAATTAAGATTGTAATCACTTCGAATGGTGTTATAAATAAGTCAAAAACCTATGGACGAGGGGAGGATTACAAGATTACCATAACGAGGCAGCATCTGAAAGCACTTACGAGTCCTCAGACCCAGCCTTAGCCTCAGCCTCCTTCTATATCTCAATGAGCGACCATTCGGCATGAATTTAATCTTTATTGGAGGAGTCACTGCGAGTCAAGTGGGAGAGCAGAGAGAAAGTACTCGAAAGTAATGTTTCATATGGAGTATCCCGGAGTCTCTCTCTGGCAGCATTCCGTTCCGACAAATCCCCGCAGGCGAGACAAAATCAATTTCAATCAAACAAATGCAGCGAGACGGAGAATGGGAGGCAGTCGTCGTCGTCGTCGTCGCCTTCCCGGTCTCAGTCCCCAGACCAAATCCACTCAAGTGAACCAATAAAAACATGAAGCAAAAAAAAAATATATAATTCCTTCTTCTGAAGGGGGGTGAAAATTTCATTCCCATTCCTTCTCGTTATTTTTTAGGCTGGCTGAGTCACTGGAAATGAAGTGCATGTAACAAAATAATTGAGAATAATCGAATTTAAATCACATTTGGCTTTGACACTGATGACAATGGCACAATGATGATCGTGATCACTCGAGGGGTGACTTTTTGGGCTAAACAAGGGTGAGGAAAGTTCAAATTTGTCGCCGGTTCCGCATGTCACAATTCGAGCGGAAAGAAAAGTGTCAGAAACAATATCGAAAAGTTACATTTGTTTGCTATTTTTTAAAAGGGAGAGAAACAGTTTTGATTGTTAAATGGAATATAAAAGAGATTAGAAAGAAATTGAAGGGGTTTATGCATTAATTTAAAATGGTTTCTAGGGAGTTTTTCAAAGAATGTGGTTTATGTTATTTACTGATAATAAAATTGTATATAAATAAAGAAATTTACTATTTTTATATCGTAAATTGTCTCATAATAAATCTCACTGTTATGTCTCTATTTTCTTTTTATAAAAACCTTAATTTCCAACTTCCTTCACAATCACTGTTTAAAAAAAAAAAATTCCACAGTCACAGTTTTTTAATTACTCAAATTTAGAGTCACAGCTGCAGTCACAACTTGTGGGTTGATTCCTCTGGGCATTTGCCATTGAAGCAAGACATTTATGCACGATCCCCGAGATCCGGAAAGTCAGAAAAAAAATGTTATTTCCCAGTTTTACCATTTCCCATTTGGCCCGTGCAATTAACCCTCCATGGCCGACGGTTCCCGCCAGATGTTTGGTCTGCTGGGGTTACGCCTTCGTTTTTGGATAATGGGAAAACTAAACGCAATCCCCTGATATATATATGTATGTATATATATAAACAAACTCATTGACATGTTCTCTAATTTCATTTGGATGTCCGTGAAATGTCATTATGGTGGAAAATCTAACCCGAGGGGCAAGCGAACATTTAAAAATGTTGCATTTTTCATGGACTCTGTTTCGTGCTTTGTTTAGGAGGAAAATTTCATTTCTGGCTTAGTTCTTGTCTAGCTTTAATTGGAATTTATGGTCACATCAAATAACACCCTACCCTGGGCAAAAAAAAAAGTGTTAATGTCTAAATTGCTTTTGTTTTATGTGTTGTGTTTTGTTGTTGTTGTTGTGGCAACACCAACCCCACATTAAATTCCAAACATTTTCAACTGGTTTTCTGCGGTTACGCTGTTTATATTTCAATTGAGGTTTTCACGCAATTCGATGTGTTTCCCTCGACTGTTTGTTTGTTTGTTGTTTTGTTGGTTGCCTTTTATTTATTTATGCCGTGCTACTTCCGTCGAAATGTGTACAATAAAATGATATGGAAATGGTATATAAGAGTTAAGGGTAACTCACCTTCGTCGGCCGTCGCCGGGTGCTGTTCGGCTTGGACCATCATCGTGGACAGAGCTGCGGTTACGACTAGAAGGAAGGCCGTGGCCAGCTTTTCCGCACTGGAAAATGTATCCATTTTGGGCATTTTCCCTGGGCTGGACTCCTCCCTGACTTTACTCGAACAACCTTTATTCCTCTGCTTTTCTGTGCGAGTTTTTCCTGGCTATCTTCTGGTAATTGTTGCTCTTTAATTTTCCTCCTTGGTTCGTTGTTTTTCCTTTCACTTGATTCGTTTTCGAGTTTTTATTTTTTCGTTTTCATAAGTTGTTGCCCTTTGGTTCTGGCTGCAGTTTCGTGATTTTCTCGCTTTTTCCAGCAGCTGCTTGCATTTTAATTTTCATCTTTTCCACTTGATTTTCCCTAGCTCTCGATTCACTTTGATTTCTCCATCACCAGTCCTGGATTGCTGCTGCTGACGCTGACATTTGCCACTGAAAATAGAAAATAACAAGAAGAGCATTTATAAACAATGGGAAACACACAAATTTTCACGAATTAGTTTTCATTTATGCACAATTTCTGGCATCGAGGGGAGCACGCAAAAAATAAGAGCAACAAAATATTGAATTGCAAATCGGAATTGGAGTTATTTTCCCCCTTTTTCGTTTGTAATTTTTGTGGAAGGAAAGAAAATTTGGTAACCAGGAAAATCTGCATACTGGAACGTGTTCGATCATCCTTGCTTAATTAGAAAATGCAATATGCCAGGAAGTGGGTTTGGGATATGGCTGCAAATCGAAATTGAATTGAATGAGTCTCGTATTGTTCCTTTAAAATTTACAGAAAAAAGTATAGGAAACTCGGCAAAACTTTATTAATTTTTCAATTAAACTCTTTAAAGTTTTCTAAAGAATCCTTGACACTGCTTACTTAAAATTAACCTCACACCCAAAAACCTGACCAATTTTCACCTCTAACCAATTGGATCAATACGTCAACGCCTCTTCATTGAAATTCATTGGGAACAGAAAGTTTACAGACTTCGGGAACGCCCTCTCGAAGAACACCGAACAAACAGGACTACAAAAGGTACAAAACCACACGGATATCCCCGCAGGATCCGGTCCGTTTTCCCGCCCCCTCATTTCGAATGCAATTGCCCAGCACCACCGACATCGTGTAACCCAATAAGTTTAATGACGTTGCGCGCTACCTTCTGGTGCCTGGAAAATGACTTAAATATTTAAAATGCCAGCACAGACAGTCGTCGGACAGGGACACAACGCAGCAGGCCCTGGGAGCAATATCTCTGATAGATTACAGCCGAGAGTCGCCCACAACCTTGGCAGTTGTGCTGTGCCGGGGGTCGTCGTGTAAATAATAAATAAATAAATATTGTTTATATTTAACAACAATGTCGGACTTGGACAAATAGAGCCCCTGGAACGGGGTTATGGAATATGAAAGTACTGGGCGCACATACACTGGCCATATTTTTGTCAACCTTTCAACATGCCAAAATTGACAAATTGACCTCAATTTTTTATTACCAGTTGGGAAATGCACAGGAAAAGTGAATTTTTGGGGTGCAGAGAAAGGTAAAATATAACTTAATGCTGGCCAAATACAAGGATTTAAGTATCTGGTCGCCCCTTTTTTCCTCGCTTTCGCCCTCGACACTTTCCTTTCAGCTTTCCCTCTCGTTGTTGTTCCGTGTGTTACTTATGTGCTCTACTTTATTTGCCTCTATTCTTCGCTTTCTTGAAGCAATTTAGCAGCATTTTGTTTGGCCAAAAGGGGCTTACAACGATTCTTCTAATATAAACACTCACACATGCCTGGCCACAAGGACGCACACGCACACGGCAGGCTCACACTGTTGTGGGGGGGAGGGATGTAGGGCTTACATTGACACTTTTGCGGTAGAGGGAGCAGTCAGGAGCGGAATATGGTTTATGGAGGGGAGTTTTGTACTTTAAGGATATTTTAATATGGTTTAGGGACAGACTATAGTAAGATTTTTAGAGATTATTTTGAATATCTTAGAGAAAATTTATATTTTATGCTTTTTGTTTCAGAAAACTTGTCTTAACATTTCTAAAAAAATTTTAAAAATATAATTCTATTGCAAATAAGCTGTTTAGGTATGTGTTTCATAAAATAATGCTTGGAAATTAGTCTTAAGAATTTTAAACAAGCTCATATTGCCCACTTCCCATACTTTAGGCTCTTTAATTCCAAAAAACTTGATTTTAAATGCTTATAAAATTATTTTAAATATATTTTTAGATCAAGAAAGCAATTTAGAGAGATATTTCGGACATTATGGTCTCTAAATTAAAGTTATGAAATTTATAGATTAATTTTTAACCCCATTTCGCTCCTGTTTTTTTTTCGTAAGCAGTAAATACTTAGAGGTGAGAGAGGGCAACCACAATTTTCCGTGGGGCAGAAGTAGCAGCAGCAGCAGCAGCAATAGAAACTGAAACAGGAAAACTGAGGACCGAGAACCGAGAACCAAGGAAAACTGGCTACAATGCATGAGTTGCCATTCATAATATTAGCGCGACGAGGCGAGCCCAACAAAGGCAGCTTTCCACGCTTTCCGCAGCCCCAAAACTCCACTCAACCCCCTCCCCCGTTTGCAGATAAGGGCAGGAAAAGCTCTGGCTGAGAAAGAGAGAAAACTACACGTGTAGGCAAAGCAATCAACAAGCAGGATACGAGTCGAATGAGTAACATAAATAATAAAAACCAAGGAGCAGGAGCCAGTTGAGGTGAAAAGGAGGAGAAGCTGGAGCCAGTTGAGGTGAAAAGGAGAAGGCGGAGGAGGAGCAGGCTCAGACATTTGTATGAATGATGTCTGAGAGACCAGGACGACGCATGAATGGCAAATGGCGAAATGGGTGAGTGACGAGTGGCAGGCTCGGCTCCTGCCACCTGGTCGGAGGAGGATGGCCTGCTTATTTATGCTGTGCCTATTGCTGCCACTCGAGACCCCAGCAGAGCAGACATAGCAGGGAACGACGTATCCTGGCCCAGGCCCAGCCAGTGGAATATGACGGCAAATAGAAAATATTTATGTATTATGCAAAACGGAATGCGTAGGAGCTCTGCCAGAGCACCAATAATGGAAACCTGTTGTCCGGGAAATCTAATTTTCGAGATTCCCCCACCTAACGAGGAGTAGGAGTATGGAAGGGGGACTCTCCTCTTTAACCCATAACTCAGACTGGCAGGGGAGGAGCACATGGTTATTTAATTTGGCCATTCCTGCAGCAGCAGCTACCCAAACTCCAAACAAAATAATGGCCAGGTGAAAGTGCAGGTGTAGGAAATGGCTACCAGGTGGCGAAAGGCAACCTTCCCACAGATAAGATATGGTTTGATATCTGAGAGGGAAACAAGGATTGAAAACAGGGGCTGGGACTGGTCTTGGATGGGTGTTAAGTGTGCCAGAGATTAGCAGGGTAATTTTTGGGTTATTATCGGTTAGATATATATTTTCTTGTAGGGTTTTTGGAGGTTCTTTTACCAAGAAACTATTTTTCCATAAAGATTTTGTATTTATAATATATAAATGTTTTCATATAGAAAAACATATTTTACAAAGATTTTCAATAGGTTTTATGACCTTTAAAGAATATTTATTAAATCCCTGAAACTTGTACTTGTACACACACTTTTCTTGGGGTAATATTTAACCTACAACCTTTTACAATTTCTCCAGATTTTTCTTTTTTGTTAACATTTCTTTTCGCCCAACTGAGTGAACAATGCGAAAAATTCTTGGCCAATTTGCATAAGTGATTTGCTCTCCCTTTTTTATTCCCCACAACTGAAGCTTTTGCCTCTGATCTCTTCATTTCGTATCCTGTGGAGCCTCAAAATCCCGCTGCTGCCACCACCCATGTCCTTTTAGCCGTCTGTCTATCTGGGGCACAGGTGGGGCACCAGAGAGAGGAGAGCAGAGGAGTGCAGCCAGGAAGGTGGAAAAAAGTGTGTGCAAAGATATGTGAGAGTGTCAGCAACGTGACGCTTATAAATTTATGAAGAAAACTTCTCAGGCAGCAGCAAAAAAAGAATATATATATATATATAAAAAGGAGGCAGGAGCAGCCCCCTAAGGACCTGCCCTTTATTTCTCCATTCAAGAGAACACACTGAGCTCAACGTGAGACTGGACCATGTCGCATTGACAGCTTGGACAGAGAGAGAAACTATAACTTTTGATTGGGAAATATTTAAGGAATAATTTCTTATATATTTTGTAACAAAAATTAACTAATTTTTATATCCACTTTAGCTGGAAATCTTTGTAATTATTTACATTTTAAATGTTTCTATAGTTTCTTATAATTTACCAAATAATTTCTTCCTGTTTTATCCCCTTCAGAGTTGGGACAGAGAGACTGCAGTAAGTGAAATTAATTAAAAAGGACGAATAGCGTTAGTCAAGGATTGTTTTGGCCCCAATGGGGGGTAAGGTGGTTGGGACTGCCACTGAGTTCCAAGCGTAAAAGAGATGGATGGACTGGGGGACAGACGATGAATGGGCAAAAAGATGTCAACACTTTGTTGGCAATGATGACGTCGTCACGTTGTCGTTGTTGTTGCTACAGCTTCTCCTATATCCTTGTTGTCCTGTCTGCTGCTGGTCCTTCCGGCCACCAGCCATCCATCCATCCACATCCATTGTTACTGCCATTGTTTCATATTGCTCTTCTCATTCTCAGCTCGACTTGGCCCGGCTCTTGGCAGTCTGCTGCTGCTGTTTATGAAGTGGCCGAGAGGAACGACGACGACGACGGAGTGGCGTTGTTAATAATAGAATGTTACTTCTATTTTGGCCCGCTTCGCGTTACCATCTCCGTTCAGGCAAGGAGCGAATCTCGCTTCTGGTCTCTGGTTTCATGGAGCTCCTCCTTTTTTTTTTGCTTCTTGTTTTTCTTCCACTTGAGAACTGAAGGAGTTTTTCACTCCTGTAAACTTTCTGCCACTTGAAACAGAGAGTCCAGAGAGAGGGCGGGAGCAGCAGCAGGAGCAGAAATATCCTCATTTAAATAAAAGAGTTTAATATTTTATTTGACTGACTCCTTGGCTTGCAATTATTGCTCTTCTTGCCATTTCCGCTTTTAATGAAATCAAAAGAAGAACAAACGTTTCTGTCTAGGGTAATCCCAGCTTTTATTTGTTTTCCCAACTAATTGCACTCGATCTTTTCCTTTTGGGGAAATTCACAGAAATTCATTCAAAGTTTGAACATGTTTTCATTTTGGTTGGAAAATCAATAGCCAAATAGGCTATAAAATTCCAGCAAGAATCACAGAAATTGCCAAGCCAAACAAAAGGTTTGGTAAACATTTCCATGAATTTTATGCATATTATTTTTTACATACATATACATACATACATATATTTTTAATTAAAGCAAAAAGTGAGAGCAGTTATTCCGATTTCCCTGAACAGGGACAATGGCAGAGCAACGCTCGTAAAATTTCAATGTCAACAATTTTTTCCCCACCCTCTCCCCCTGGCTCATAAATATATCCCATATATGCCCCCTGTCTGTGTATGTTTGTGTGCGTCTGATTCCTATATCTATGACAAAAAAAATTGTTTATTTAATGGAGGCAAATCCTCCAGCCTGGGGCTCGACTCGCCCCCTCCCTAGGCTTTGAACCTGTTTACATTTTACTTTTTCAATGTACTAAAAATGCGTTTTTAGCCGACAGGAAAAAAACATAACAAACTGGAAAGGTGGAATAAAAATGGTTAAGGGAAAATATTCTATAGAATAGTTTGTACCCTAGAATTGGTATTGATGTACAGGGAATTGTCTGGGAGTTTTAGAAATATAAAAAACGAATGCCTGTAAATAGGGTATAGGGTAAAATCAGAACAGGATCCGATAAACTCATGGGATTTTTACTGTGGAGCAGGGACTCCTCTGCCGTAACGAGTCAAAAGGCACTCACACAAATATTCAGACTCACATTTAAACATACACACGAGACACACACACAAACACACAAAGAGGGAGACTCGGAGGAGGTCGTCGCATATCCTTGGCACATTTCATATGGATAACAAATGCTTGGAAAATTATTTTCAAATGCGCCGCCAAAGCAAAAGCGCGCGGGGAAGTACACAAAAAAAAGAGGTAGAGTCTGTTCCGCTCTTTTTTCTTCCCCTTCAGCCTTGAGAGTGTACGCCACATATATTTTTTACAACACTTTTCCCACACCATTTTCTATTTTCCCCCAGGAAGCGCAACAGCAGCTACTTTGTTGCCTAATACAAGGGGTTAAAACGTGTTTTATTGGCCGCGCTGCTTGTTTATTTCGTTTTCCCATTTTGGCTTCATTTTATTATTACATTTTAAATATTTATTTCCTTTTCTGTTAACAAAAAAAAAATGGAAAATATGCAGGAAAATTCCCTTAGCTTCCAGTTGACTTTTTGAGGCATAAAAAGCGGAAGTTACGCTGCGGTTTTCCCTGCCTACGCACGTGCCATCTCTGTTTTTCCGCCGCTTTCCCTCTCACTGCCTTTCCTTTGCACGTGTGTTAATTGGCGGTCTAGGTGTTTGACTGTGTGTGTGTGAGTATTTATTCAGGTGAGCAACAGGATTCGCCTTTTCCTTTAGCCCCCGTTTTCGCCCCTTGCTTTTGGCCTGTCAACTTAATTGGCTTCGGTGTGAAATTAATTGGATTTCTCTGCTCCTTATCTTTGAATGATTTTTTTTCTGTATTTATCTTTGTTTTTATTATTTTTTAATTACCATTAAAAAGTAGATGGGGGTAGAGCACAGATTGCAAATTGACTGCGATTTGATTTGACTTTAAATTGGGGTTTCCCAGGAGGTTTTCAGGTTATTTAATTTGAATGACTTTGAATTCAGGTTTCTTAGTTAGTTTTCTTATTTTAATGGAATTAAATTGAGGAGGAAAATATAGAAAAAATGTTTTATATTATTATTATAATACGAAAGGTATGGCGCTCTTATCCTTTATTATATCCAATTTGAGACACCTTCCCCTATTTCTGATTAACAATATAACTACCAACTAATGGCCACCATTTATCAAGCTATTAATAAGCTTTACTTCAAATGCTTTTACTCACTCCCTCTGAAAAAAACATCAGTATTAATATTTACCCAAAACATTGATCACTCCAGTAAGTAGAAGGGATTTACATTAGCAAATGTAATATTTTCTCAGTGATATATACGAACTGTTATCTCCGACAGAGTCCGGCGAATGTAAATTCCACCCCGACGACTAATGCAAAGTTAGTTAAGCGGACTAAGTTTAGCACGCGATCTTAATTACGTAGAAGGGCGAACTTTTAAGGGATGAGAATTGCGTAAGCCCCCAGCCCCTTTCTCTCTCTCATTAGGTGGAGGCAAGCAGACAACACTACCAGCAGACGTAGACCACTTGGCAGGAGGGTTTGGGCCGCGGCAGGTACTTTATGGCCATAACCGAAAGTGCCATTGACTGTAGTCCCCGTTCCCGTCCCCATTCCCCTCACCTTTCCTTTGCTGCGATTACCTGCGGGCGACAACCCCAAAGCTGACGCCAGCCCCTGGCCACACCCACTCTCATAATGGGGATTAACTTTAGTCCCGACAAACAAAAGTCCTGGGCAAAAAAAGAAATACAGCAAAATAAAGGATAAAAGCATGTGCTGCGTTTTTAATGCCCTTTCTGGCGGGTATTTGAAATTTTAAATAAGTTTGAGAGCTTAGAAAGGCAGAAAAATATAAAATATCTATAAAAGTTATGTTTTCTATTAGTAAAAAATAATTAATTACTAAAAAACCCCTAAACCCAATGAGGAAAGTTTGTTAATGTGATTGTCTTTCAATTTTCATATCAAAAACTATTTAAATTACAAATAAATCCCCAAAAAAGAGTCTTCTAAATGTATAAAAATCTATACAAATAATATTAAAAATATGAAAATATTATTTACTTATTAAAGTGTATTCCCGTCTTCGATTTCCTCAGCTAATTTAATGTTGTTACATTTTTTCTCCTTTTTTTTCGTGGGTCCTAAGTGCGACTCTGACATATGCACAAAGGATCACGCATGCAAAGAGGTGAGGAAAACGCACAAGGAGAGGGAAAAGGGGGCTGGAAAACCCACAGGAGAGGGGTCTGTATAAGCCTGGCATGGAGGCGGGAAAAACTCAGCGGGACACGCACCACGCAAAACATTTTTCATCGTTAGCAGCCATAAAGAAGACAAAAGCAGGCATCAAACCCCACTCTTTCTCCTCTTTCCCTCCCGAATTTTCCTCTGTATCCTGCCACTCTTTATCCTTGCCATATTCTTACCCCTCGGGAAACCCCTATTTTCCCCCCGCAACCAGACAGGACCACAGCTAATGCAAAAACAAACATAACACCAGCGACCAAAACAAATTTGCACAATGCACCAAGGAGAGCGGGAGGGGGGAAAGGAGGAGGAAAAGGAAAGAGGATACAACTAACACATGATAGCAGTTTTCAGTTTTCAGTTTTCATTTTTCCTTGTTTATATTTTAGTGACACTTTTTTAGCAGCTTCAATTTAACTTTTTTGGAAATGTTTTAAACTATCAACAGTGATTTTTGGCAGGATTTATAAGAGTTTTTTATGAGGAGTTGAAGTTTTTAAAATAATTTGTTTAAGTTTAAAAATGAAAGATTAAAGAGGGAATTTTATTTCGCTGGAAAAATTATATTAAGAATTATTTTAGAGAGCTTTTTTGGTAGAAAATCACCTTAAGAACAGTGGGTAACATCTTGTAATATTTGAAATTATATAATAATATATTTAAACAAAATGTTTTAATTTAAGAAACATTTTAAATAGTATTAAAAAAAAATAGTTTATGGTTCTAATGCCCTAAAAAATCCTAATCTCCCTTTGGAAACCACAGTGGCTGTCGTCTTTTTCCTGAATCTTCTATGCGGACAGTAACTCGACCTGTTCTCCCTTCGCATATTGGTTGTGCACACACACATGTTTTTGTTATTTTTTTTTATGTGGCGCCAGCCGAACACCCACACATTTGCACTTATATTTTCCTGCTGCTCCTGGGTCCCCTTTAATGCCCCTTTTTTTCGTCCAAGAACGGCTAACGATGGGGCAAGCAAAAAAAAGGGGGGAAAAGGCGGCGACTAGGCGTGAATTATGACCTATTGAAACCTCAAACAAGACCCAGGCTCAACAACAACAACAACATCTCACTGAGTCACTTTTTGCCCCCCCCCCCCCCCCCCCCNCCCCCCCTTGTTTTCCCCCTTGAAACACACACTCCTTTATTTTCCTTTGGGTCTCAGGACGCTCCTTGCTGCCGTCCCCCCTCTGATGTCTGCAATTTTTACTTTATGACTTTATTCTGTCCTCGTTTTATGCATTTTTTATGCCGCTCCGTTGCGGTTTTCTCACTTTGTTGGCCGACAAATCCACCAAAGAGCGAGTGAGAGGGTTAATATATACTTTAGCCAGTCAGGCTCTAGTCCTTTCCTTTCAGCTCCCCTTTCCTAGATCCTGTTTCTATTTGAGTTTGTATCCCTGCTGCATTATTTATGCATTATTTAGTTGAGGCGACAACTATTGGCTGTCGGACAGCTTAATGGGTGTAGGTTAATGGGTGCCACATGTGAAAAATGAGGTTTACTTCAGGGTTCGGCATATCTAAGGGTATATTTTAAGGGTTATGCAGGTTTTTCTTTATGGATTTTGTAATAGAAGATGGGTTTTGCGAGGGTTTTAAGGCAGGGATTTCGAGGTATTTACATTAAGCTTTGAGTTATTTAATGGAAGGGCACTGGAAATGTTCATAACATCTGTTTAAATAAGCCTGACTTGGCTTTTGGCTGCTTAAGAAACTATATCAAGTTGATATAAATTTATTTAAATATTATTTAAGCAATTTGCTAGATAATTTCGAGTTAAAAACTATTGTTTTAATATTATTTAGTTTCGTGTAACAACTCAAACAATTTCCCAAGACCTTTTCGAACCAAAAACTAACACATTAAAATCTTTTTTATGTTTTTATTGAACAAAACAACACGCTAAATAATTTAAATTCCTTCCTTGAACCATAAACCGATTAAAATAATACACGTAAGCCAAATGCACACATCAAGGCAATTACCAGATGGTAATTTAAGATCTTTGAACCAATTACCAAACCCCTTTGTTCTTGCTTATTTTTATTTATTTTTTTTTAATCCACACGACATAATCTTTGCCAAGCAAAACTCCAATTAAAATGCATCTAAAAACAAATTATGCTCGAGTATCCACGTGTCAGACATTTAGATGCAATAAAAAATATATATTTGAAAGGAGACCGACCGCCTCGTGTCGCGATAAAAATCTAAACTTAGCAACTGAAACGAAACTACCAAAAATGTGAGAAGTAAACATTTTTTGTTGGCCACCCAAAAAAATACAAAAAATGATGAAAAACAGACACATAAAAGTCGTGGCAGGTCGGTGGTTTGCCTTTAATGCAATTATATATCCCGAAAAAAGAAAGAGGAGACCCAGGGCCCACGTCAAACGTAAGCAGCAGGAGGGAAAGTGGGGAAGAAGTTTAAGTGAGGAAATTGCGTGCAAAAGGGAAGAAAATTTATTGGAAAAACAGGACGAGAAACGAAATTAAACACGCGCAATGGAGCCTCCCCCGCTCCTGGCGCGCTGGGTGTGCATAAAAAGTCTGAATTATGTTCCATAATAAAAAGTTATGACTGTAAAATTTTTTAATTGCACATTTGGGAGTTTTTTTTTGTTGTTGTTGCTGTTGTTTATTTAATTTGAAATTCGTTTTTAGCTGCCAGACACCGCAAGGAATTTCACTGGCTCTCTCTCCTTTTATTTTCCAGTTTTTCCACCAAACAAATGTGTCAATATAGCCGGGAAAAAGGACTCTCAGGAGCTCAGGCCCAGACAAAGACAAAGACAAAGTTTTTCCATTGCGGTTAAACTCAAGTTAAATACTTTAAGCAACGCACAACAGCTGCAAATATATATATTTGTTTAATTTTAGCGCCAGCCTTTGTTCTAACTTGGCTGAGTGGAGCAATTAAATGGCCTCAAGGCGCATGAGTTTCCCCTCTGAATTTTCCACAGAATTGTGATGACACTCCCTCTCCTCAAAGGAAATTGAATTATTATTATTGGCAAAGTTTGATTGTTGCATATTCCAGGGGCATTCCCCTGGAAATTTGATAGATTTCCCCATAAACATAAAAGGTAAACAAATGTGAAGACAGAATAAAAAGAATGAGGTTTGAATTGCAAATGTTGATTCAGCCGCAGTCGCAGGTGTGCTTCAGTGTCTGTGTCTGCCTCTAATTGATTTTTCAAACCATTTGAGACTTTTATTTGCTGCCAAGACCATTTAATTTAATAAATAGATTTTGGATTTTGGGGTTTTCGTTATAATTTAGAGACAGCAATTAGTGTGTAGCAAACCATTAAAATCAATTGCAACAATGTGCATTATTGCTTTGCTTATGATTTATGGTTTTGTGATGAATTTGCTTCTATATTTATTAGTTTTGTGTATTTATTTAAATTGCATTACTGAAATATTTTCATAATTCAGGAATTTTGATTAGGCAACAAGGGAAATTGTTGTAAAATTTTACAGTAATAAAGGTTAATTGGAATTTAAATGAAAAATGAATATATTATCACTTTAAATTTTATTTTCTTTTAATAAACCTTAATTTCTCCAGCTTTTATCTTTATTCTCTGCTTATTCCAACTATTTAATTTCCAACAGATTTTCTAATTACCCCTCCACTTAATATCTCCTCAACAACTTGGCTGAATCTTAAGTGGTTTCACTTTGCCGAAAAAAAAATAAACAAAATTTCCTGTGGAAAGTTTTTGTTTTTTCTTCCATATTTCACTTGCTCCTCACGAAAAGCTGCACCCCTCTTTGGGCCCTGTTGACATCTGCCGTCCATCTGCATTGTTGGCGTTGGTGTTGTCCCCTGGCTAATTTGCTTCTCTTTTGCTTTAATCTGGTCGAGTAAATTTACAAATTAATTAAAACAACAAACAAACGAGCGCAGCAGACAGAACGCGAAGAGCAACAGTCGTCGTGGGGCCAAAAGTCAGAAATGTTTAAAAGCAAAAACAAAAAAAAAAATCTCAAAAAAAAAAAGCAGCAAAATTAAGGCACTAAAAACAGGAGCAAGCAACAACAACAATGAGTAGTTGAAAAGGCCAAAAAGCATAAGGAAGGGAAAAGAGGAGGGGCTTGAATTTTTGGTAGCAGGTTTCGGCTTGAAATTCCCCATGCCTCCTCCTTCCTGCCTTGGTTTTTGGTTTTTTTGTTGCCGCTCTCCTTGTTTGCGAGTATATTCAAGGGACACCGCAACAACAATATGAACAGGGAAAATACACCAACAATAAGAACAACAATAAATACAAGAACAACGAGGGGCAGAAGCAACATTCAGACCCGTCGGCAAATGTAAAAAAGTCAAAAGTGGCGAGAGAAAAAAAAAGAGCCTTAGCAGAGGGACCTTTTTTTTTTGCTTGTGGTTCTGTTGGGCAAGGAAAAGCGCGTGGAAACGCACAGAAATAATAATAATAATAAAAACGGGAGAGGGACGCGGGGTGCTAGGCGATTTCAGTGAGCCGAGAGTAAATTATAAATTAACGCTGCAGGCGACGCGAGGTCAACTTTTGGTGGCGTCCTTTGCTCCTTCACCTTCCTCCTTCACGCGCTCCTGTTCCTGCTCCTTTGGGCTCTTTGGCCGAGTTTTTTATTTACTTCTGTTCTTTGACTCTCTGTCACACACACGCGCAGGAATCGTGGCTACTATTATGTTCTTTTCAAACAACATAAAATCAAGGGAATAAAGTTCTACGACTTTCGAGTTACCTGGCAAAATAAATAACTCACAAATCGTGTTATAAATCTTTACCAAATTTGGTATGTGATCAACAAAACAGCTCTTTTAATTATATAGTCCGATAGTTCTTTTTTAATGTTATTGGTTTAATATATAAAATAGGGTTCTGCGGAGTTTAAAGGCCAAAAAAAGGCAAATATTATCACCAAATTAAATTTTTTATAAAAATAATAAAAATAGGAATAAATCTTTAGGAAAGCATTATAAAATAATCTCTTAAAAGTCCCAAGAGAGCAAAGTTTTTCTATATTATTCAAGTTTCAAGGAATTATAAACGCTATTACTCAGTTTTAAAGTTGTTTCCTAGTTTTAAAGGACTCTCTCTATACCTATGTTTCTTGAAGTTTACATATTTCTCAATACCCAATATATCTCTCGTATAATACCCCCGTCTCTAACCCCTAAAAAATACCCTAGAAAACAAAAAATGAAAACACGAAAATCTCACATACAATGGAAACTCGGCACGCGGCCTCAACTGACCGCAAAAAAAACACATAACGAGTGTGGGGGGGAGAGCGGAAAAGTGGGGCCAAGGGAGCACGGGAAATGAAACAGGAACAGGGCCAGGGGTCAGGGAAGGCTGAGAAGGGGAAGGAGCTCTGGACGGAAGTCAGGGAGCGTGGACAAGTGCTTCAATTGGCATTGGTGGCGATAGTAAATTTCCTCCTGGTCCTCCTTTCTTTTCGCCCGGCAAAGGGCGACTTTTCCGAATTACCAACATGGAGTTCAAGTGCAGCACGGGCTAAAGGGGGATGAAAAGCGGTTGGGGTGCCCCATGAGATGACATGATAATTGAAAATAAGTTGAGATTTGGGCGAGAGCAAGAGGAAGAGCTTAAGGGCGAAACGGAAGCTAAAAATTCCACTTGCTGGTTAATAAAGTTAGCCAAGCGAAAGACCGGCAAAAATCACCAGTTTGCGGGGGGTGAGTTAATCTACAAAGGATTTGAGTTTTTCTAGTTGAGTGAATACAGTTTTTTTTCTTTGTTGTGGAGGGGTTATAAATGGGATTAGTTGAAATATTTGAAGAATAAAAAAAGAGAACATTTTTAAACTATAAAACTCCTATGGAAATTAGGCTCAGCTAGCTTTATATAAATAAATAAATAAATAAAACTATATTTTTTCATCACTTTGGTTTAATCTTATATTAAATACTTCAATTTAAGCAAGTAATTTCTAAACTATTTCACACTTTCCTCACATTTCCAATGCTTTTCCTTTTCCCTAACTAGGTCAAAAGTTCTGAGCTACTTTTCTATTGTATCATTTTCTTTAAGAAACACCTTTAAAACTCATAGAATATTCCTTGAGGTACTTGCACAACTATCCCCAAGTCTGCTGTGGCTTGGGAGTTGCACTTTTATTCCAGTTCCGAGGGGGATTCCTACGAATCCTTGCCCCCTGAGATTGCCACCATGACAAATATGCGGGAAACATGAAACTACATATAAGGAGTACCCCTCTTTGGGGCAGGGGCGGGGCCAGCAGGGCACGAACCCCCCAGCAATGAAAGGGGGCTGGGACACGCGTGCACAATTAAAAATTTCATTGAGTCGCAACATGGACATGAACGGACATCCGCTGGCTGCCTAGTAGATCCTTGGGGGGGTTTAGGTTAATATTCATGCATAATTTAATGCCTAGTTCGTTGTCATGATTCTGAATTTATATTCTAGATATGCAAATTACTTTGTTATTTAATCCTTTTGTGTAATCCGTGGGGCATCATTCCGCATCCCGAGCACCGAGTCAGTGGCTTATTTTATGGGCAACAACACAGGGATAACACTGAGCCACAACGAACTGTGGCCGTTGTTGCAGCAGCAACATTTCACAGAGTGGATTTATTATTTAGAAATATTGATAAATCTTGAAACTTTGTAATTATTTATTTTCTAGAATTTCTGGACTAATTTTTCTAGATTTTTTTAGGCTGTCATGAAAGCTTGATTTCTCGTTTAGAGTTTCTCACACGAAGTGGACTCAACTCGCGACGATTGAACGAAGCACGAACGAACGAAGGATCTATCTCATAAATTTCTTTGCTTTCGTCACCTTTTTTCTGGTTTTAATTGATTTCTGCTAATTTTTCTGGATATTTTTAGCGGATATTCTTGATTCTTAATTTATTTCCACAAAATCAAACGGCGCACGCCACACGCTCCGATCGAACACTATATTTATTTTGAAGGCGACACGAAACGAGCGCCCGCTTTTCCGATAACCACAGCGTTTGAAATTCCCGGCAACACTAAACTCAGAGTATCTTGTAGTACGATTTTCTCTGTTGGGCAATTTCAATCCGTAAGATACTCTGTACGATTACAGAGGCACAACTCTGTTACTCTCATGGATGTTAACTAACAATAACATGGGTTTGTGTACACAGAAGGTGGTGGAAACTAATTTGGACTCTAATTTCTCGTGAGAAATGTTCTCTGCAGAGATGAAAAATGTTGCCTTTTTTTCTCTTGGTGGAGAGCTGTCAATACCATTTATTATTATTACACTCGCCGTGTGGATTGCAAGAGCAGAGCTGTGTGGCATAATAAATTTATGTTACAACAATGTAAACATATTTTTATTTTTTAAAGAAAGAAGAAGAATGAATTAAAGACATTTTGCAGTTGTTTTATATTATTGTCAAAAGCCTCGTAACAATTTACATGTTTTTTATTTGTTTTGATGCAGGAAATTAATAAATCGTAAATAATAAAAGCAAGAAAAATAACTATTAGATAAAAACAATTAATTTTTTTAGCCAAGGAAAATTAATATTTTAAATTGAAATTCTCTAGAAATCTACAAAAATTAATCATCTTTTTTAATAACTTATACATTTATTTAATCAACAAATAAAAAACCTAAGAGCTGTGGCTTACATTTCCCCAAACATGACATACATTTTAAAAGAGTTCCACACTCTCAGTTCAAAGTCATGTTAAGAGTCATGTTAAACGATGAGAGTAACAGCAATAACTCCGAAATAAGTATGTGGAAGCCATTGAGCAGATGTTAAGGTTAACAGGAAGGGGTAATATGCGGTTCAAGTTTAAAGTTTATTTTTTAATATTAGAAAAACAATAAACTAAAAATTTGTTTGCTTAATTATATTATAAACATAAAACTGTTGATAACATTTTAAAACAAATAACATTGACCTTTTAACATAGTTTCTAACTTCACCTTTCGGAGTAACAAGGGGAAGTGGAATCCATTTTCGGAGCCCTGTTAACCATAAAAACCTTATTGGAACTGACCTACGCCATACATTTTTCCACTGCAAACTCTCAACACTTTAAAAGGAATTTAAGCCGCTTTCCATAATTATCTCCAATGAGAATTCTTTGCACCTTTAATGCAATTTTATTGGCAGCTTAATTATTTTGCATATCGGTGGGCAACGTCTATATGCAATGCACAAAATGTAGGTTTAAATGCAGTGCAACGAACTTAATTACGTGTAAGTGGCCACATTTAAATTTAATCCTACGGAACGTTTCACCATTTCCCAACCCATAATTCCCCATTAAATCCGAGCGCCAAACAAGAGATAAAATTCAGGTAACAAAAAAACAAGAAATTAAATGATAAAAACAGGCAAAAGAAATACGAGAGAATGCAAAGGTTATGCATTCAGTTGAATTTGAAGGGGACGACGAGAACAGAAGCCTTTCTCTGTTTATTTTTCGATTTTAATCTCGGATATCATCGATCGGCGCTGCGATGCAATCTGAAAAATGCGTTTTGCCCCTAAGTGGTACGATTTTTCTCGGGTTACGACTCTCGATTCCCAATCCGCCTTTTGTTTTTCGAAATGCAATTTGAATAAAAAGGCAAGACAAATGCGGTACCATTCTAGCTTTCAACGCATCGAAATACAATGCCCTGGAATGGCGGGTAAACAACAAAAATAAAGTAAAAATAAAATAACATCAATTTTAATACCAATTAGGATACTTTTCTCTCTGACTCCAACTCCCTTGGAATGAATGACTGCAGTGAAAAAGCAGGGGAAAAATGAGGAAAAAGGCGGAGCAAGGTGCGTTGAAAACTGCAGAGGAATCGTGCAAAACAAAAGAAGTGAAACCTGTTCAGCTGGGCACAGGGATGGGAGTCCTTATGGGTCTTAAGGTTATATTAAAAAATATTAAACAGTTTTTGTTTACATATTTAATTTATTTTGATTTCTAGGAGCTTAAAATATAGATTTTTTAGCTTCATAGAAGATTTCTGAATTAATTTCGTAAGTTAGATTCAAAATACCCTCAAAAATAATAAATTTATTGATAAAACTTTGTATTAAATTAAAGAAATTAATGCACTATAATATAAAATATAAATAAAATACAGTTTACATTTTCAATAATACATTTTTGAGCTTTAAATACATAAGCTTCTTATATAAACCTTAAGTTTAGGAAACCTTCAAGATACTCTCTTATCTTTAAAGCTTCCTCTGAAATCCCGAAACCATGCGTGTCACGATTTCATCTCCAACCTGGGGACGAGGACAGGTACATATCAACTGTAAATCGGACAAGGCAAAAAAATATTTCAAACTAAATAAAGCAAAGCAAAGAGAGAAGCAGCAGGTCCCGACGCAGTTGAAAGATTAAAATCAGAATCAACGTAAACAGCGGCAAAAGAAAATAATGCAAATTCAGATGAGTATCAAAAGTTGAAGTTGAATTGTGCCCTGATGCTAGGGACGCTGGGCTGACAGGCGCAGGGGGCGTGGCACTGCACCAGCACCAGCATCCAAACAAATGCCAGGACAAATGCTAGCCGGCGGAATAATGAAGATGAGAGACTCGACTCTCCTCCAGAGGCCAGAGCATTCATCAGTGGGCGGGATCTCCCAAGTTCCTGAGCAGCATTACACAGCAAAAAAAAAGAAATAAAAAAAGGGGAGCCCTGAATAGACCCCGGGCCAAAGGTCAGTGAACCAGTGAACTGTGCTGACATGGACACGGACAGTACTGGTACATATGTAATCTGCTCAAGGTGGAATCAACGCATATTCCCAGCAGTTGTGTTGGTCATCAAGGAAATGACAGGTGCCAGGGAATGGGAAATAAACTCATGTTTTTGCTTTTGATATAGTAAATAGAGAAAAATATGCAGGGCAATGTTATGTTGACATACGTTAAGTATCTGATTAATAAGAAATTATAATAATTATTGTTATCAGAAAGCAACCAAGTGCAAAAGGCTAAAAAAATATCAATTACCATAATGACAAATCGAGTAAAGTTGTGATATTAAGCTGGGGTTTTAAGCATTTGAATTTTACTTACTATAAGTTGCTTTTAGTAAATAGAAATTTAATAATAATTTTAGGGGTTTGTCTTCAATAAATAGAATTTCAAATATTTAAAATATATTCAAATCAGTACCAGATTTTCCCTCAGTGCAGCCAAAAGCGAATCCCCTCAACAGGACAGTTTGAACAACAAAATTAAGTCGGACATTTAGTTTGGATTATGCCAGAGCGCGGGACAAGAGTAAAGTGACGAGGCAGCGGCAGCGGCAGTCAAAAAAGCCGAGTATTTCGAGCATTTCGAGCAGCTTAAAATGTGTTTTCCATTGTTCCTCCGCTGCTCTGTTCTCCATTCTCCTGGATTATGCGTTTCGGCCTCACTGGGGGTCAAAGTTGACACGCATTTGCATAGGGAAACAACGACAACACAGCAGAGAACGAGATCCAGACTGTGCCAGTAATTCCCAAACAAACGATTTAAAAGGTTCTGAGGTTTTTGCGGCAAAATATCAAAGCCTGAATGGTCGAAGGAAAACGGTTAAGTGGTACGAAATGGTTTGCTTCCTTTAAAATCGTCAGCTTTTTTTCGGTCACTTAGGTGTCCTTTTAGGCTACGTCGCTCAACTGGCTACCTACCTACCCTCTCTCTTTGTCTGCTTCACATAATCTGCATTATAATTTCATTGCTATCTCCTCACCTGTTACACTGTCTCGGGTTGCTTTAGTTTCGGTTTATCCGTCTGTCTGTCTCTGCTCTTTTTTTCTTTATTTCTTTTTGTTTTTTTTTAAGCCTGGCCTGGGCTGGCGCTTGATTTTATGACCCTCATTAAAGGCGTTCTCTCGGCTCGCCGGTTATTTCGCGTTGGTCCCTGGAAAACCCATTCAGTGGCTCCGCTTTTCCTTTTGTTTTTATTTCCCACTTTTTCGGCGCTGTAGGGTGCCCACCAAATGGGTTCTTCGAACTTGGTTATTCGGGTTTCTGATTTCAGATTCTGGAATTGTGTAAAAGAGTTCAGCGAGACAAATGGTCCTTGAGCCGCGTAATAGATCAGCGGAATAATCGTGTAACAATGTTCTTTCCAGCGACTTGAATAGCCAGCTAATGGTATTATGCGAAGGAAAACTAGTTCAGGAGAATCTTTGTAGGAAAAGATTTATTGCTCTGAGTGGAGTTTTGGGTTTAAAAATAAAGAAATTATGCGATATAGAATTTACCTAAACCCAGAAAATTCAAGAGCATTGAGAATATATTTTAGAAATCGGTTTCAAATCTCTATAAACTATATTCTTAAAGAAAATATTGTACTATATATACTAGCTCTCTTAATTTTTAGATTAAAGCAAAGATAAAACGGCTTAACATCTCTCTAAAATCTTTAAAAAATCTCTATAAAAACATATTGAATTTAAATAATGCCGAAAATATCTTAAACTTAAAAACGCCACTAAAATAAACCTTCAAACACAGCAAATCCCAAACTCGTTCACCCATTGTAGCTCATTCAACAGTTTAGGCAAATGCAAAACACAACAAATTTCGACCAACAATGAAATACAGAAAAAACATCACCAAAAGCATTTAAAGAGCACTCGGAGTTTTTTTCGCATTTCTATTCCGCATTTATTATCGCCCGGCAAACAGTTCAAAGCGAAACAAAGCTCCTCCAATGATGTCGTTTAATGAATTTTTATCTGAGAAAGGAGACGCTGGGCTGAGCGCGCGG
The DNA here is from genome assembly GCA_008042485.1 of Drosophila mayri. Classification (NCBI taxonomy): domain Eukaryota; kingdom Metazoa; phylum Arthropoda; class Insecta; order Diptera; family Drosophilidae; genus Drosophila; species Drosophila mayri. Next base: position 106,869 of record VNJN01008122.1, read on the forward strand.
TGTGAACCGGGGGCTCTTAGAGGTCATAAAAAGGGTTCACAGACGATTTGCTCGAATTAATTGCGCTGCCATTAACGAAGCGACGTGGAACATGGAGGGGGAGTGGCAGCCAGGAATGGCAATGACAGCCGGGAATGGGTATGGAACCCACTCACCCACAATATCCGAGAGATCCACAAGCAACCCCCTAAAGCAGAAATTTCGGTGAAATTATTCTCGCTGGTAATTTGTTTTTTAGCCTTTTGTTGTTGACTATGAAGGGGAAATTACAAATTCGCTTGAACTGCACACAACAATATTTGTTTATTTGATTTTATTTTGCATGTTTTTTGTTCGTCTCTTTATACTTTGTTTATTTTTCCTTTTATTTTTATTTTATTCGAGGGCCCCCGGAAATGTGGATTGAAATGCTGGGCTTAAGACCAAACAACACAAAGCAACAGGTTTTGGTTAATTGAATTCCACAAAAGGGTAGAACTTTGTGAACTTTACTCTCCTTTTTTTGTTGTTGTTGGTTTGATTTTTTAAATATTCCAAAAGATTAACTGGGGGGATTTTGCAGGCTACTTCATTAAATGCTGCTCGGAATTATCTTAATTAAATCTCTACAAATTAAACACACGCATGATGATGATGATGATGTCTATCTTGATCATTAGAGGGAACAAATTTTTATTGGAACCTTTCAACTGATAAATATATCTCTCGGTATCTTTGGCAAATTTATGCAGTGCTCGTACCCCTAAACTATCATTAGGGGAACACCTTGGAGAGACTCTTTCAGCTAATTAAGCTGGATAACACGAGATACACAAATCAAGGCGGTAAATGCGATAAAAAACAGAAGAGGAACAAGCTTCTGGAGCTACCATCTAGGAATAAAAAAAAGAAGGGGGCATCGTTTAACAATAGTTTCCCTCGGGATAGGAGGCGTTGCTCTGGCAGGAGCCCAATAATTATCTACTACATCATATTCAAATGAAACGAGATGAGAATGCAATTAAAGATGCATAAGAGTCCCCCGATTGGAGGGTTCACTCAACTGTGGCTTTGATTGCTTCATTTCAACCTTCTCCCCCACCCCGATTACCTAACATCCCAGAAGACCCTAACCTCGGACACAAGTCGCTTGACAAGATTCGGCGGGGCAGGAGAGATTAGAAGTCAATCCAGTTAATCCCCAAAGCGCGCAGCTGCCAGATCATAAAATCAAAGGGGAGAACCCTTTTTCAAGCCAGGTTTTGGAATTTTTATTGTATCCGCATCTTTATGGGCGTTTATTAATTACCCATCGAGGCATTGATTTTCATGGGACAGCAGCGGCGACTTCGAAAGAAGTTCGGGAATGAAAGAGCTGGCCTTCAAACCGAAGCTACACCCAGTAAATACTCCTCTCTGGCAAATGACAAAGATCCAAGGCGTTGAATTAATTTGTGTCCACAGAGTCAGGCCTCCACTCTATCCAGGTTCTGCTTGAGCCTCCTCGCTTCTCCTGGCACAGACACACAATCTCCACAGTTTCGATAAAGCGTTTAGTTCGTGGTCGTCGTTGCCACTGATAAATCGTTCAAACTGAATTCGAGTTGGGCTTTCAACGCTCTTATAGAGGCACTTAAAAAAATGTCAAAGATTTTTAAAGAATTTTAAGTAATATTATTTTATACCAAAGATCCCCTAAAGTTCCTTTATTTCGCTTTCAAAGGTTTGAAAAGAAGTAATTTGAAGCTGCTATTTAAGGATTAATTTTCTAGACATTTTATATTTAAGATAGACACACTTTTCTGTCACTGCATCAAGCATTTCATTAAGCCTTCGAGTATTGATGATCGGCTGTCGAGCGAATGACCAAAATCCCAAGATAAGAAAATACCCAAAGCGGATGCTCTCAGCCGACTTCTCGGGGAGATGTGAAACCTGAGAAAATGCAACCGTTGGTCGTTCGGCAAGATAAGAAGCTGGAGAAGCTTCTCTTCATTGAAAGGGCATTAAGGCATTACCCAGCTCCAAAAAAATAAGCAGAAGGCAGCCAGAAGAAGGTGTGAATATGCTCGAGAAATGCCAGCGATAAAGCGTAAAGTTTAAAATTTTAATTAAGCAAAAAAGAGAGGAGAAGGAATCCCAATACCATGAACGAAGAGGAGGAGGACTTGGACCTGCTGAAGGAGGTGTCAGCTTTTGAGCGGCTTTAAGGACTGCAGCTTAAGTCGGTTTGCCTAATTGAATACGGCCAAGGAGGGGCGTGTCCCAGCATCCGCGCTCTAGATAACTTAAAGCGATTTCTTTGGCATTAAGCAGATGATATCACAACAAAGATAAAACAATAAAGAAAACGATGGCGGAATATATATGGCATCCTTTTGCCAAGGATTATGTGGAAGTTCAAGGTCGCAGTATAATTATTAATCATTATTTATTGCAAATGATTTTCCTGATATTTCTTAGGATCGTAGTAGGCGGTCATAACGATGCGTCCGCTAAACTTGCGTCCCGTGAGCGCCTTCAGAGCCTTCTGGCAGTCCTCGACGCACTCAAACTGGACATAGACCTTGCCACAGCCCTCCGGTGAATGGGATTGGTTGATGGGGCGTGGAATCTTCAGGCTGCGCACTTCTCCATATTTGGCGCACTCCAGCTGAATGTCCGTGCGAATGTCCTGGTACTCCTCATCGTCCAGCAGCTCCTCCGGCAGGACCATATTCAGCAGACACAGCACCTCCGTGGCTTTGCCGGTGGTGAGGACGGAGGCGTTTAATCCCGGCACCTGGAGGACAGGCAACGGCGGATTGGTCAGAGATTTGCCACCGGCAATCGAACGCTGAACCACCAGTTTGCGATCACCCAGCTGCATGCCGTTCAGGCCGGCAATGGCCTGATCCGTGACCAAGGGGTCGACGTACTCAAAGAAGGCAAAGCCCTTGCTTATATTAGACACCGAGTCCTTGATCAAATTGAAGCCACGCAGCTGGCCAAAGGACAGCAACAGCTCCTTGATCTGTGGCTCCGCCAGGCACGAGGGCAAGCCACCGATGTAGATCTTGTTCGGGGAATCCGGCACAGAGCTCGAGATGCTGCTATTTGACATGGAAGTGACAGCAATTGGAGGATAGGCGGTGGTGGTGGTGTCCAGAGACTTGTAATCCTCTTTGCAGCTGATGGAGGCCACCGGGTGATAGTCGTGTGGTCGCCGGATCTTAAGATTCTGTCCACGAAAGTTAATGCCGTCGAAATTGATGGCCTGCGTGGCCTCGTCCATTGACCGAAACTCGAGGAAGGCAAAGTTCTTCTCCAGATTGGTCTGGCAGGTGAGCACCGCATTGCCATCCCCCTGGTCCTTGTTCAATCCCAAAGACCTGAGCTGCTGGTTGAAGAATTCCATCATGTCCTCCTCGGTGATGCCAAAGGGTATGTTGCCCACATACAGGCGACGCGCCTGCCGGGTGACCATTGCAATGGCTGCCGACTCCCCGGAGGGCTTCGCCTCTGGCAATATGCGTGAAGCTATCTGGCCGCTGGCCTGCATAGACTTGTACTGAATCGGAGTCAGGTGGGAGTAGCCATCCGGCGGAATATCCCAGGACGAACGAAGACGTCCGGGACGGCGCTCCAAACGAGTCTTCAGCAGATAGATTGCATTGGAGCGCGTGGGACGATAGCGCGGCGAGGAAGGCTCATCCCAAGCACGATCTCTATTCGGACGTTTACGACCCATTGGAAAATAATTATAATTTTCTTTGGAAAATTTAAAGTCAAGAAAAGAAAAGAAAATTTAAAGTCACAAAATGTTGACAGTTCTCTCAGAGGAAAAACAAAGACCACTTTGATTTGTAAACTAATTTCTAAGGCAACTTTTGAAATCTCCTGCAAGTTGTGTGACCTTTTCTAATTAGGTTTCGGAAAAATTAAACTAAAAATGGTATTGAAAAATTCGTATTAGAACGAAGAGCTACAAATATTTATTGAGAAATTAAAACCAAAATTGGATACATTTCAAAAAAGGTTTTTGAAAGAAAGTATTGAAAGTCTGCTTTGAAAAGAAAGTTTTAAAAAATAGCAATTAAATAATGCATTTTTCCCATTAAAATTTTTATTGCATGAATGCGTATATTGTTCACCTTTAAGCCGATTAAAATATTTACCAAGCAAACATGTCAAATATTTAATAATTTGAATGCCCCATGGCTCGCGTTGAAAGCTGCAATTAAGTCGTTTATCATATCAGAAAAACCGATTAGTTTTCAGCCTTCGTTCGTTGGCGAGTCGAGAAATATCTTTTGTCAAAAATATATATGAAAATATTCACGTATCTGCGGGTGCAATTCCAGCGAATAATCGTAATCATCATAATTTTCGTTAATATCGCTAATCAATTATAATTAATTGGCAACGGATCGCCCGCAGGCGGAATAAATAGAGAAAAAGCAATTTGTTAGAGAATTTTTACTTTTTTTGGGGTTCGTCAGGGGTCTTGCGTGTCTCTCTACCGCGATGTGTGGTCTTCTCCTCACATCTCTGGCCTGTCCTCGGGGGGTTCTGGGGTTCTCCAGAGATGAGGAGAGGATGATGCTGGCAGGGAATCCATCCGGCATTCCTTGGAAACGCGACAACCACAACGACTTCATTTGGAACCCAGAGGGGCGGCTCAATTAATTCAAGAAAAAGGCGACACAATAAAACTGTCAACTCAGATCGGAGAGAAAAAGGAGAGAGGGAACCCAAAACGCGAAGAATAGAATATAAAACACTCGGGGAAAAAATCATACATTTTATGCATAAAGAAAGCTAACAGGGCATAATTAATATTTAAAATTTCTGGGCATTTAATGAGGTTTAAATAAAGTAAAATAATTATAAAATCAAATAAAGATGATCTACAAAACTCTATTTATCTTTTTGAAGATTTTAAAATACTTTTGAAACCCTTTAACATATTTATTTCAGTAACTAACTTCTTTATTTCAACATTTTCACCTATTTAATGCTCCTAAAACTAATAAATTTTTTGTTAAAATTATTGAAAAAATTTCCCCAAGTGCATTTGCGGCCATAACCAACAAACCAAGTGATAATTTATGTGGCGATCCTCTCGATCGCCTGCGGTCTCTGCCTGCCAGCGATCCTTTTATGGAGATTTTCCCCTCATCAAGCAGGATAATGGTCTACTGTTTAATGGTTATTTGATGGCTAAAATGATCGCGCTCGGATAGAGAGATAAAGAGGGGAGATGTACATAAATATTCTTGGTCATGATTCAACGCCAAATTGACACCTGTAAGGTGAGTTGGAGCTGACTGCTCTGGCACATCTGGCAAATGCAATCTCTGTACGGCATTAAGCCTAAATTAAATATATTTCATCCAGTGTCCGAAAACCAATTAATTCTTTGTTCGGACGTTTGAGCGTTGAGCCTTGTTGCCAATGGCCAGAACCTGTCCGCAGGCCTCTGACAAACGCAATTAATTTGTCCATTTAAATTCAGGCAGCACGTTGGCTCCCTTTCTGCCTTCCTTCCCTGACATTTCCATGTCCAATGTCCATGATGATGACGAAAACCTGGCCCCAAAATTCTTTCAATTTTTTCGATCACCGATTTTGATTTTTGTTCAGTTTTTTATTTGAACAATCACGAAGGCGATAAATTAATTTTTTCTTTAACACACAAACAAGTCAATAAAAATTCATAACAGATTGTGAGCCACGTTTTGGGGCTCATACAACTATATAACATATATATATGGATATATATGCACGAAATGGAAATCAGTTAAGAGCCAAATGCCGTGTATGCAACCATATTATGGCCATAAGGCTTGAAATTGGTAACTTTATCGGTTGAGGTTGTGTGGGAAAAAATATTGGGGAAAATATCAGGGAATATCTCAGTGAAGAGATAAGGGGAGAGAAGCGTAAATTTTATAAATTTAATTCGATTTCTTGGTGTTTCAATATTTATTTAAGTCTAAGATTTGACTTGCTCTTTGTTATATTTGTATTTTCCAATTAATTTAATAAGTTTCTTTGGGTTTTCTTTATCATAACAATTTCTTATTTCAATCTGTATCTTTTTTTATGTTAAATTCATTAAATTAACATACTCCTTTATCCCCTTGTTCTTTAATATATAAGCCACTCTTTATCGCTGTCAATCAATCATTTTTTTTTTTAAACACAAAACTAGGTCTCATTTTTATTTTGTTAATTACGCTCTTTTCCCTTGACATTTTGTTGCGGTTGGCGCGACTATTATTGTTCCTTTGAAATAACAAAAATACTTCATTTATTTTAAAATGTCCATAAATATTATGCTACCAATTGTTGTTTGCCTTTGTTTTTGTGTGACTTTTTTAAGCAAAAAACACTGTTGCATTAACCGGAAAAAGCGAGACCGCACAAGTTGAAAGAATTGCAAATGGATTTGGTTTGATTTTCATATATCCCAAAAGGACCCAAAGCCAAGGGCCCATGAGTCCCCATCTTTCCACGAATTCGGGATCCCCGAAATAAAAGCCAACCGAATTTTTTAATGAACTTTCAGAGTTCGGGCTATGGGTTCGGGGGCACCAATTGATTTGTGGCCGTAAGCGTGTGAACGTGATTTTATTATCAAATATTTTCCATGTTGTGTTAGTTTTAGTAAATTAAATAAATCATCGAATGGCAGCAAATAGCAAAAAGTTCTTTTCCGCTCTCTCTCTCTTGCTCTTTCGGTTTTGTCAACAAGAATATTTCAATTTATTTTCTGATGAATCAACAGAAACGTAAAACAAAAAATAATAAAAGCTGAAATAAAACAATTTTTGCATTCAGCTTTTGCCCTTTTGCCCAGGGAGTAAGTGTGTGTGCTGTCCCTCAATTTTTTTTATTATTATTCCTTGTCCTGCTCCTGCTCCCATAAATATCTCTCGAGTGCATCCACAACTACTTCAGATTACAGATTTCAGCATAACAATTTGTTTTTTCCCTCCACACACACACTTATGTATATATAAATTTTTTTTTGTATATATTTTTATGCAATTTCTCGACAATTTGTCGGAGGTTGCTCGTCCCATTGCCGTTTCAGTCCTCTTCAGTTCTTTTTGGGTGAGGAATTTGCATCATAAATTGTCAGCAATGTCATAAAAAATATATATATTTGTACATGCTGCTGTATATACATTCCGGCTCTTTGTTTCTGTCGCATCAAGAAGGAGCATAAGGAGCAGCGGAGGGATATCTTGTGGGAGGACATTGACATTCAGTTGGTTCCTCGTAATTTCATTTTATTTCACATCAGTGGAAGAGAAAGAGGGATCTTGGCTGTGCAACTGCAGCCACATTAAGCCCCGGGATATAGCTCCCTGAAAAAGGGAATTCCTAATGATATTCTGGCCCAAATTATCGGCTTAGAGCACGGGTGGAGGGGGTAGTCTAATGCAGTTAGCTGAAAATGCACTTTGACAAGGAGCAGCTTTAACTATTGTGGGGTTTATCTGGCATTCTACTTGATATATGCAAATCGGGGGATTAAGGTTAGATGTTTATCAACGCTCTGGGTAAATTTTATTTAATTTAATTTAAGATTGTGATGTATAATTGATTTATGTTTTAATTTTTTAAGCTTTCATAACAAATTATGCGAAAAATCTATATTTTAAAAGATTTTCCATAGCTAAATACAAATAAAGGCTCAAATATTGATTCTTTTTTTAATAAATTTAATAGAAATAATTGGTTTTATTTCTTTGTATAAAAATAACAATATTTAATCTTTACAAAAACAAGTTTCCTTATATTTTTAAACATTTTCCATTATAAAACCCCGGAACCTCCATCAAATCTTCCCTCAATTAGTGGTTATCACTGGAAAAACCATTTCAAAAACTTGCCATAAATATCATTCAATGATTCAGAGATCCGGACTGGAAGCTTTAAGACCCCTCAAAGCACTCCCTTATATTTTATGTAGAAATGTCAATAGCTATTCGATTCAAGTTGATGACCGTCTTCTCCACTATTTCTCTCCCGTCGAAGCGCAGGAAACTATGGAAAAGTCTGTTGTTTCAACCCCTGCGACAAGCCACAAATGCCATAAAATGGGCATCTCTCCTCATAGTTTTCTTCCCCCGATTTGTGGGGCATTCCCTCTGTTGCCGCTGCATTTACAAAATTTATTTGCTCCCCGCTTTGCTCCCCCCTTTTGGAATTTAACCCTTGAACGCTTTTCTGAAATTGATTTCTATGCAATTGTTGTTTCGCTCGAAGACTTTCAAGGAATTTATGTTTATGTTTATGCCTTTTCCCTTGGCCATCTCAACATTTCTACCCTCTGCCCGACGATGACGACGACATCGTTATAATTCAATAACCAGATTCCTTTGGAGGACCCTCCTTTGTCTCGGACAATGCGTTAAAATCAATTCAGAATTTATGCACTTTGGCTGGGTAATTTATTTTATGAATGTTTAATAATCTGTGCACCAGCTAAATTTATGACAATCGCATGTTAATTGCCTGCTTGGCGCCGATATGTCAGTCAACACGAAAAGGGGGAGGATGGGGATTGGGATTGGGATTGTGGTTGGGTTTGGGGCCTTGGCCCTCTAGGGGGAACGGGAACTAAGCTCTGCTGCAGTCGACGAGTCGCTCATTTTGTTTACATTCAATTTCATAAGTGGTAGTTCCCTGCAAAGGGTGCCCTTTGGGGCCACGGGAAGTGCTCTATTGACCAGTGTTGACCCAACTCCCAACCCCTTTGGATATAAGCACTTGGCTGACATGTTGAACACATTATTAGAACGCCCTGCTGACGAATATCGATTGGAATAATTTCATTCAGCCATTTAATGAGAGGAGGAGGGCCTGCCTTGAATAATGGTTGAAAGCGAAACTTTAACAGCTAAAAATATGGTCTAGAAATAAAGAGAATTATGTGGAACATTTGGGAGACTTTAAATGGGAAGTCTAGACGGGAACTTATTTGGTGCGAGGGTGGCAAATATTAAGGCTAATATTTTGAGGTTTCCTAAAATGAAATTCTGATAGAAATTACAAGGAAGTCTTGAAGGGTTAATGAAAAAAGGATCTTTTTAAATTCTAGAACAAATAATCAGATAAAATCATAAGTAAAAATGCATTTATAATCTATTTTAGAGATTTTCCTATTTAAGAAAAATTATAAACTTAAACTTAACTTAACTTTTTCCAAATATTTCCCTAAAAACAAGGACCTTCACCCCAAGTAAACGCTGTAAATCTGTGGAAAATTCGGTCAAAGTACTTTAACATTCTCCTGTCATTTACCTAACCAACTTCCTGCTGCTCAACTGAAACAGCCAGTGAAGGCTCCTCTTTGCAACTCCGACTAGTTGGTGACCCAGTTGGTGGCCGTAAATCGCCGGAACTATTCAGAGTCCTACCAAAGCCACTCCACTCTCCATCATCAGCTCCAAGAGCGACACTTGTTTGTCCAGGCGACGGCAACGGCTGTCGCGTGGCAACCTCTGACCCTGCTACGTCTTTGCATTTTCCGCTTTTCCTCTCCCGATCTCGGGGCCACTTGGAAGAGCATGATTTATGAAAGCTCTACACATCATAAGCGGAATGCGTTTATCATTTTTTACACTCGAAGCCGAGGCTGCAGCTTGGCTGAAATCTTGAAACTCTAGCGACGTTGACAAATGACAAAAAGCAGTCGTGGAAAATCCGGAAAAGCCCCGAAGTCCATCCCAGGCTCTTGGCTCTTAATTTGATCTCCAGTTTCTGTGGCTCTTGGAGTTTGAGCTTCAGTTTCAGCACGCGCATCCGGATTCTATTCTCCTCGTGCCTTTGTCATTAAATATGCAATAGATTCCTTCGCCGCACGGCTCCTAACTTTGTTGTTTTTTTTGTTCTTCTTTTTTTTTAAAGCTTCGGCCAGTCAGTGTCGCATAAATTATTCTGTTAACAAGTTGTGTCAACATCATCATTAACAACAACAACTACAGGCGGCGGCATAGCACATCTCTGAAATGTGAGACGACAGACAGCGGCCAGTGAAACTTTTCTCCTTTTATTTTTTTCGTATCTCTCCCCTGTAGATATATCTTGTATATACATATATATATTCCTCTTCTATTGGCTAATGGGAAACATGTGTTGCCACAAAAAGTTGGACATGCGAGAGCTGATTGCGAGCAAAAGTCGGGGGAAGGCGACTGGCGGCGACATTTGCAATGGAAATCCACAAACAAACAGAGAAGAGAGACTCAAGACTCAAGGTGAAATTTGAAGACATCAATGCGAGGAGATATGTTTGCTCCAGAAGGAAAACATTAAACAGAATTAGGAATCAAAAGGAGATTACATTAAGACTTAATATATGCTCTTTAAAACTCTGGGTTAAGTTTAAAATATTTTATAGAAATTTACAAAGAATTTCCAAGAGTTTATAATACTTTTCAAAGCTAGTAAAATTCTGTTTATGATCATAGTTCTTTTTCCCACTGACTAATCATTAATAACTCCCCTTTCCGGCTTCACATTTTGCAAATTCCTAGAAGTTTAAAGCACTTTTACGATCCACCCGACACTTGACCATTCCATGCACAACCCAGCAAACTTCCTTCCACAAACTCCTTCATCAATAAGCATAGAATGTCAACGAACTCGGGGAACTTCTCTTTGGTTACCCAACTTGCCATTTGAGGAGTCTTAAAGACTCTAAAACGACGGTGCCTTCTAGGCAATTATCGGCAAATCGATAGAGGAAGCCGACGATAAGTCAAAACTTATTCCTCGATTTGCTACAAAGTGAAGGAAATGGAAAATAAATAACAAAAGAAGAGGCGCCTCTAACTGGCATTGGCCAAGTGTCAGGTAAATTCACAAAGAGTGCGCAAATATGAATCATATTTTGCGATCGCGACTCTTAACTTCCTGGTCAACAGCAGTGGCCGAGTGAATGGCTAATTGGATTTCCCGAATGGTCGAGGATTGGGCCATGCTCTAAACAATAAATGTGGTGGCCAGGAGAGGAGACTCAGCTCCATTCGACTCGGTTTTTGCGCTGGCCATTGTCAAAGGGCCATGGCCTGGCTTTGTTACCCTCGGACCTCCGGACCCCCCTCGGACACTCTGGCATAAAGTGAAATTGTGCGTAAAATTCGTTGGTCACGTTTCCACGTCTGTTGACAATTGTTTTTGCCCGGCTCTCAGCCGCTGCTGCTCTCTGGTCTCTGTTGTGTTTGCTGCCATTAAACGCGTGCACATGCTACCCCCTCCGCTACCCGTACCGGATCCCGAACCCATCCTGTTCCCTTCTTTCATCCATCCTTAGATGACTGCAGTTCGTGTCATTTCCATTGTGTGGTCCCAGCACTTGAAGAAAATAGTATGACAAAGTTGTTTTAAAACTAAAACCTACTCAAAATAAATTTTTGAAGATTTATTAAGATTTTTTACGATCAAAAAAAACAAGAAAATAATTTGTATTCAATAAATGAAAATGTTGTACAAATTTTTATGAAAGTTATAAATATTTTTCCCAGTGCTCTTCCCTGGTGAATGCAGCTAATCTTTTGTTTAGATGTTACATGGCACAAAGGCAGGGAAGAATGAGGCAGAGGTTGACCAGAGACCAGAGACGCCAGAGCAGAGAGGAACAGGAACAGGAACCGAGCTCTTCCCTCCCGCTGAGGCCTCAAATTAGGCACAAATTTCACTGGCAGAGTGTCAATTCAGATCATATCTGGGACGCACTCGAGCCAAATTGCACTGGCGACAGGAGGAGAACGACACATACAGCAAAGAACATAACTGGCATGCGATAGGGAAGACGACCATGTGAGGGATAAAGGAACAGAGGGACACACCTACCTTTGTCCCGGATTCTGCCTGGGATTCAAACTCATTACCAAAACTTGGCTTTGGCAAAACCTGGGGGTCAATAATGGGATTTATTGGAAACTAACAGGAGGGACTACTGTGAGTCATTTTTCTTTTGTCTCTCTTGGGATGCCGATAGTTGACAATAAATTGGGTAAATAAACATTAAGATATAGGTAACCAGGGGACGAATATATTTCTCTTGAAAAATAAACTAAACTTTTAAACTTCCCCGCAAACTGACAGGAAATCCGAGAATTTAAAGCATCAACTGTAGGGTCACAAGAGGTCAACTGAAGAGGCCTTTAAACCAAAGCAAAACGGCAAAAGTTAAATGCGTAAAAAGAAACCAAAACAAAACAGGAAGCTGGAGTACGAGGAGCAGGAGGAGCACTTGAAGAAATCCTGCAACACTGGCCAACAAACTGAGGCGGGAAATAAGGAAATGCGAAGTGAGTTAAAGGCTCGGTCTCGCCAAAGTGAAGTGAAGTGGCTTATAAAGGATTGCGTTGCCTGGAAGCAATGTTTATTGTGCAATACAGGAGCAGGAGGAGGACAGGAGCTGGAGCAGAAGCAGTAACAGTAGCAGGACTCCAACCCAAAAACCGAATAAACCAAACATAAAACTCACACACTCTGTCTCTGTCCCAGGTTTCGTCTGTCACTTGTTGCCCTTCAGCCTTCCTCCTCCCTTACTCCTTGCATACTTCACTTACTTACATCGCGATTTCTGGTGTATATTATGACCCGCTGGGTTTTTTGGAGATAGTGATGCCCACACAAAGGATATTTTCCAGCCAAAATAGGGAGTTATTTTTTTATTTTCAAAACTACATATATTTTATTTGCCTCTCAAAGAAAATAAAGAACTTTAAACCTAATTAAATTGTTGGTTAAAAAATAGATTAAGCTTTGGGAAACCTTTAACAACTTCCTCTATAAAGTAATCTGGTTTTAGGAGATATTTTTCAGTCAAAATGGGGAGTTATATTTTAAATTTAAATGAGAAATTTCACAATAGGAAATAAACCATTAAATTATTACTTAAAAAATAGAGAATCCTTTGGAAAGCCTATGAAAATTCTAACTAAAAGTATTCACAAATAATAATTCCTTAGAAATTTTAATATCTTTTCTTATTTTAAAAGCTCAGAAATATTATTTCAATTAGCTTTCAGAATAACTATAAATTAAATTCAAATAAATTTCATTATAATAACCAATCTAGAATTTTTCCTGCTATATATTTCGATCATCACTCCCGCTGAAAATGATAAATGAGAGCGGTGTGTGTGTGCTTTGGGGGTGGATTGAACAAGGCAACGCAAAGAAGGATAAAACCGTGAGCAGTTGGTCCAGTGAAATGCAAAAATTATTGCAAAATGTTTTTATGACGAATGAAATATTCGTTGAGTCTCATACAGGACACCTCCCATCGCCGTTGAACCCACACCTCTTCTCCTTTTTTCCTTTATATATATTTTTTTTCCTGGTATTTTCTCTCACGATATTTTTCCGGGTTCGCATGCACGCGTCGCTGCTTCCTCTTAATTTTTTTTGTATTTTTATTTATTTATTTTTATTTTTTCTGCGAGATTGTAACGCATTGATGATGTGTGTGGGTGTGTATCTGTGATGGCCTGCTGAATCTGCAGCTGTGTGCCGTTTTTTAAGCCTTTGGGCATTTTATTTGTTTTAAATAAAAGGCAACAAGCAGAAGTGGAAGGGCAGGAATCAGGAAAAATTGAAAGGAAATGTCCTGTGGAATGCAGAAAGGCTACGAATTGGGAATGCACTCGAGAAATAAATACTGGCAGCTGCTGATTTTAAAATAAATTTTACTTATTGTGTCTGTAAACATTTTTGGTGCTTTGGAATGCTTTTGTAAAAACTTCATAAAATATGATTTAACATAAAACCTTTTTAATTTCTGAAGGAAAGTTAAGTTGGTTAACTTTTTATAAGTTTTGAAAGGTCACAAAGAATATAGAGGCTTTTTAATTTTTAAAGGGACTTCCTTAGAGAGTGTTCCGTGTGGTTTTTACCAAGCTAATTTATTTATTTTATCAAGAATCTCATAGAGCCTCCTTTAGACAACATCCAGCCAGGCTATCTACCGCTCAGCAAGAAAGCCAATTGAAAAGAAATAATATTTTCTTATACACTTTGAGTTGTAAAAGAAGACCTGCAGTTCCAGCAAATAGTATGTGTTGTCCTTGACAGCCACAGACTTTGCTCAAGGGATGTGGTCAGGACGAAGATCCACACAGAGGCCGAGGACGAGCCTGCCCCCGTCTCTTCTTCTTCGTGTGCCAAACAATTGTCCCCCGCAAGGAAAATATTTGTATTTAATAAAGTCAGGCCAGAGTTGAGAGTCAGAGGAGGCCGCCCTGCCTGACTTTGCATACAACTTGCGGAATTTAATGTAGCCTGCGGACATGGCAATGCGACGACGACTCGAGGACCCGGTCCCCCGGTCCAGGACACAAAAAATACACACTCAAATAAAATAAAACAAAGCGGAGTGGAGCCGAGCGAAGTGCGGCCAATGCAAAGCGTAAAAAAATACAATAAAATTCGAACATGAAAAGCCTATTTAAAATGCTGACATACGAAATGCGAGCGAACCGACACTTGAGGGCGGCAAAATGGGAGTTGCAAAATGTCAGGGCCAAAAAAAAGAAGCAGGAAAAATAAAGGGGGTACGAGAAGGAATAAGGACTTGGCGGCATTACCATAAAATGGAAACAAAAGGAGGCCCAGGCTCAGGCTCAGTCACTGGCACAACAAGATCCACTTGACTCGCCCTTCCTCTGCCTCTCCTGCACCCAGCGAAAATGCGAAAATATGAAAATTGAGTGAGAATATGTAAATGTAATGAAATATTGTTTTCACTGAGGAAAGTGGCATAGTCGGAGGACCTCTCGCACATGACGACCTTCGCTCCGCTCCGTTTGCCCCTCAACTCTCTCCCCTTGTTTGGCCCAAAAATTTATGCGTAACAAGTCGGTGCTCCATTTATCATTTCACTCTGTGATTTACACTCTCGCTTTTGTTTTGTCTCGCCCAACAGCAGGAGCAGGAGCAGAAGCAGGACCTGAAACAGGAGCAGGAGTTGTACCCGTACGATCCTGACGGACTAACTGGGTGAATGAGTGACTATCTGTCGGCGGCTTGGGGGGCTGTTATTTAAATTATGAAAATTATTCAAACCGCAAATGGAATCATCATCATCTGTTATGGGGCATCTCTGTCCTGCGGAGTCCTTCTGCAAAAGGAGTGCGAGGTTTCTCAATCAGACCGAAAAGATAATCCGCAAAATGGCAATCAAAAAGAAGAGGCCCATTTATATAAAAAATGCGAACAGATTTTTGTTGATTTCGGTATGCGGCCATCGCAGCCCAGTGAAATGGCCTGAAAAACTTGCCTAAAAGAGGAGTTAACTTGTGGGTTAGATTTCTCTGGCAAATTGATTTAGTTAATAGAAAAAGGTTCTGTATTTTATATCAGCTATGAATTATAGTTGTGATGGTCTCTTCAACTAATTTGAGAATATTTTGATTTTGGTTTGGTTTTGATGATTTAAGGGGAAGTTCAAGCCTTAAAAATTGGTTAAAAAGAGTTCTCTTTATGAAGATTTAATTCTCTCCTTTAAAGTTGCTTCAAACCCCATCTTAATTTCTTTGAAATTGTTTCTGTGACAGCTGCAAATTTGAAGAGTCCTCTCACAAACGAGCTATTAATTATCTCCAACGGCAATTCACAAATATATATCCAACAGAGATTTTCAATCTCGGCCAAATTTCTCGTCTCTGTCACAATGCACAAATTGCGAAGAGGGGAGGTGGCCGGGTATCTCAAATAAATTAAATGAATGTTAACCTCAATACGAAACGTCATTAATAAATCCCAGAGCAAACCAATCCAAATGAGCCTGCAGCTATGTTTGCGCAAACTGACATTTGACCAAAATGTTTGTCGCACACACACACACAGAGGGAGGGAGAGCTCTGCACAAATGAAAAATGCTTGAAATATTTGGTCTGTAGGTAAACCCAAGTCGGACTGCATAGATGGATGTACAGATATTTACGTCTAATGAGTTAATTCAATTAAGAAAGCCAAGCAGCAGCAGCAAAGCCTGAAATGATGAGGAGAAGCCAGGTAGAGGTAAGAGGGACCATCGCATTTGCAATTTGACAGTTTTCAATTAGTCAAAGTGTCATTGGGTCATGAAAAGTCAGAGGGGTCAGTGCCGTTGGAGTCTGTTGACCAGACCACTGGGTTTTCCCTGCCCCCCCCTGCAGCCTGTCTGCCACAGTCGTCGCACTTAACCTACCTACTTGGCCAATTTGGATTAGAAGCATCGACTTTTAAGAGCCCTTTGGTGGCACTTCAAGGGGAAATAGATTAAAAAAGTGATCAATCATATATCTTAATGGCCATGGAAACATGTGTAGCGAATTACGAAAATAATTAATCAATTAAGGCACACTTTCCACTTAAGCTTTCGTTTGCAACATGAAAAACTTGAATTAATTAAATTATAAAAGATACGCACACTTAATGTTTAAATAAGGCATTGCTAATAGTTTGTACTATAAACTTTGTAGTTAAAACAAATAAAGTAGCCAAAGTTGAATTTAAAGCAAAACAATGTGCCCAGAAACATTTCTAATCCTTTAAAGACTAAATATAAATGTGAAGCTAATATAAATTTTAATTTAAATAAGTCAAAACTCAATTTAAAATTTAGAACTTTAATAAAAATCATTGAAAAGTGTGCCCAAAAGTGCGACTAGCTGCTCTTTATTGCTCTCTCTTCCTGTTCCGTGCCCAGGCTCACTTCAATTAGCTCATTGACACAAATGTGAAATAAATAAAATGGACACAACGTAGCAGGAAGAGGAAATGTGGGCAAATCGAAGGGGTGGCTGTGGGGTCTGTGGGTGTTTGGAAATTGGTTTGTCACGAGTTTAACCCAGTGCAGTTTAGTCAGATCAGATCAGGCGGCAGACAGAGAGTCAGTGAGATAGATATTCCCGCACAGAATTCTGTCAACTTTGAGGTGAATAATTCATGAAACCAGCCTGCTGCTGCCCAGCCAGGAAAACGAATTGAATGCCAGGCACCGGAAAATGGCAAAGGAAAAACGCCCAACGGTGTGGAGCGTGAAGCGTGTGGGCGGTGTATTAAAATCGACATTGCTAATTTAATGAGTTTCCTTCTTGGCTGGCTTTCTCTCCCACCCAATGCCACCCCACTTTCTCCTCCATTTCCCCCCGGAGGCAAAAATAAACACTCGAGCGTTAATGCACGAAATATTTAATTTATACTTACATCAACATTGGACAACCTTGGGTCCAAATGTTTTTTTATGGCCAGTCAGCCGCCGTCAGATGACGACGATGATGTGGAAGGAATGTGGCGGGGCGGAGGAGGAGCAGCCAAACGCCAAAGGCGCCAACTTCCGACACGGCCTCAGTTGGAGGCTAATAAAAATCAAATATGGGGGAAAGAGCAGCCGCCACGAAGGGAGGAGTTAGACCAGGTGGAAGGACAACGTCAACGGCGACTGCTCACTTGGCCAAAAGCATTTTGAGTTATAAGCTGCCGCCGCTGGCGATGAAGACAAGCTTTTCAGCAGAGAGAGAAATATATTTTTAATGGGTTTTCGATTGAAGAAATTATTGTGTTTTTAATGGTAGAATATCCCAGGTTTTAGCTTGACTCCTTGGTGGATTTTATGGTAGAAAGATTTCAGAATTATACACATTAACATAAAGATAATAATTATTTCTAATTTTTATATGCAATAAAAGAAATTTTTGTATTAAAAAAAATCAAATAAACTTATCAATTAATTGTAAACAATCCCTTAATGTTGTAAATCAATTCTAAAATATTTTCTAAACCATTTCCCCATATTTTCTCTTAGTGAAACTAACCCCGTCCATTGCCTTAAGGTTGCCATAACAGAGACACGAGCAAAAATCAACCTTTAGGAGGGCAGAGAAGGTAAAAAAAAGAGGGACTCGGCGGCAGGACGACCTAAAACCTGAAGCACGTGGCGATAAAGAAGACATTCACGGCACTTTGTTCGAACATTAAGTGGATTTAATGTAAACTTTATGTTTTCCTTAGGTTACGTGGTCGATTTCCGTTTTATTGCCTTAATTAAAAGGTCTTCCTTTGGCAGTTCCCCATCCCCCTGGCAATCAACAATATTTATGACTATTTGAAATATTTATTTGCCCTTATGCCATTTTATGGTGGAATATAGGGATGTAGGGATACCTATATCCCTCCCAGGTGAGCGGCCATCAAATTGGAAAATGCGCTGGGCACAAAAATTAAAATCGCATTAAATTGGATGTTTTTTGAGGGGGGAGGGAAATTGTTATGACCTTCGGGAGTGAGATGTGTGTGCTTGTGCAAGACCCTAGATAAGGTAGAATTACCCTTGGGTTCCATGGCCATAAAGAGTTTCAAATTAATTCAAATTAATTTCCCATATCGAAACCTTGCCTAAAGTTAAGTTTATAGTTTAGATTACATAATGAATACATCATCAACACCTTCTTTGGCAAAGAATCACACCTCTCTGTGGGTGTTTATGGCCTCTGTCTTATATATACATATATGATATAGAGATCAGTCCATAAATCCAAGCCATAAATCGACCACGCACCATTCGCTGAGCTCGCTTACACAGATTACGAGGAGGCTTTCTCGCATCTCAAAAGCTTATCTCATGGAAACAGAGAGATAACAAAGGCAAAAAACACACTTTCATTTTTAGCCAGAGATAAGGGAGAAAGGGAAAAGGGCAGTTGGGCCTTATAGCTTATAAAAGGTCTCAACTTCCAGAATTCCTCATAAAAATTGGATCAAGTCAAGAGAAGAAAGATGAGCTTGGGCCATAAAACCCAAGATCATAGCTTTTAGGCCATAAATCCAAGAGATTAAGTTTCCAGCTTTTCCGATCTTCAGTTCAATAGACTTGTCTCCATCTTATTTTTCTTCTTGTTGGTGCAATTTTCCCCCCTAAAGACATGTAGGAAAGCAGAGCGGAAAACAAAATATTTATCTTGTGCAAGCATTTTGCTTTCCAAATCCACTTCCAGCTACGAAAATTGTTGTATATTATTACTTGGGAAGCATTTTACAACTTCTCTTGACAACAACTTTGGGCTGCTTGACAACCCACTTGTGGAGCTGCTGCCTGGCTCGTTGTTGTGTTGTATTTTTTAGTTGTTGTTGCCGTGTGGACGGACGGACCCCAAGCATTCGTCGTTGAGGTAAAATGCAAACATGAGGTTGTAAAAAGCGACGGAAACTAAGTTACCGAAAGCCTTTTTGGAAGCAGCAGCAGCAAAAGCAGAAGCAGAAGCAGTTGCTCAAGTGCTGGGAAGGCCAAGTGCTGGACCAAGAGATGGGGCTAAGGGGAAGTGCACTTAAAAAAAATTAATTTTACATATATTTAATTAAAGGGAATGAGTTGGGTATTATTAAAATTAAATTTTGTTAAGTGGAGAATATTTTCCTAAGGTAGCGTTGGGTTTTTTTATTGTTATAAAGCCAAAAACAGGCAAATTTTGGCCAGGATGTACTGAGAAGGACACTGGTAATCTCTAAAACTGCTAGTTTTATGGATTTTGACCAACTAAAAGTGTGATAAAAAATACAAAAAATTATTTATTAAAGTTTTAACTACAGAAAACTCAATAAATTTTCATAAAAGCCCATTTTTCTTATGTATTAGTTTATATTTAATATTCAAATTGTATTTTATACATATATTTAAATATATATTTTATTTAATATAAATAATGTTTCCAGTGCTTTTAAGGGCCTGGCAGCTGCCGCTTTAATGCAAACAATAAAGGCTTTACCTTCCGCACGGCCAAAAAAAAAAGGGAGCGAGTGAACGAGAAGGAGCTATGTGAAAGTCCTGGCGCTGAGCACTCCTGCCACTTGCTACATCCCTTTTGCTCAAGCAGTGAGAAAGAGTGAGAAGGAGAGTTGGAAAATGGGGATTCCCCCTGGCTTGCTCGCTCGCTTAATTGCGTAGGTTGGTAGCCAACAGCAGCAGCAGCAGCCTCTTCACTGGGCACTGCTGCTTATCTCCCCTCCCACCACTCACCTGCTGCACACCTTTTTATGCCCCAACATCGTCGTCTTCCCTGCTTCTCCCCCTCTCCTCCTCTGGTATGTGTACATTTTTACTAATTTACAACAATTTTCGTTGTACTTGAATACAAAATGCAACCGTTGCGTTCCCCCCCTCAACCCCCGGCTGGCTGCTGCTGTGTCCCAGCATCATCCACTTGGCCTGTGTGCTACTTTATGGTGAAGTGCGCGAGGGCATTAAGTAAAATGTATGATGATGCACCTGGAATGGGGTGCTGGTTGGCCGGGGAAAGTCCCGAAAATAACAAGAGGGCCAAAAGTATAAGAAGAACCGAGGATGCGAGCAACACAATGCGAGCTCAGAAAAATATTTAAATGAGGTTAAGTTAGTGCAACTATTCTGCTGCTTATTTTTGCACCCAGCAGCAGCATCCATTTTTCGTCCTTTTGCGAAAACCAGACCCCTTAGTTGTTACTTTTTCACAGTTCCTAAGGACTGAGATTGCTAAGGAAGGGTGTGCACTAAGAGAAAATAATTATTTTTCTAAAATAAATATACAAATCAATGCCTTAAGAAAGATGATATAGAAAGGATCCCTTATTTACTGTTTGGTTTATTTTTGTTCTAAAGTTTTAGTATTTACCAAGTCTAATTATATTTTCTGAGGCAGAAAAATCAATGAATTATCTTTGGAAAAATATTCAACAATTGAAATGATAGATTTCAATACTTTTGAAAAATATTTATAATAATTTTAGAGTTCAAAATTTCCTTCTGTGTAACACAGAAAACTTTCCCAAAAATATTTATGCTGCTTAAGGTGAAAAGATTTATACATATATATATGCTGTACATATTCCTTGTTGAATCTGGCAAAGTTGCGAGGGTTAAATTCCACCATTCTATCGCTAATTGGGTCAAGTGTGTGCCGGTGCCCAAAAACCCATGACAATAGCGACCTGTTACACCTTTTTGGAGGAGCAGAAGAAAGTGGTAGAGGGGTGGCTGGCTGCAGATAAATGCAAACACAATGGGGATTACTTCCTCCAAGTTGCCTGAATAGATAAGTTTGTTGAATATTTAAACAGCAAACAAAACATCCGCTCTTAGAGAGAAGCTACAGAGAAAAGTGATTATATTTTAATGGCAGGCGGACAATCAATAAAGGAGTTTCCTTAAATTGATGAAATTAAATTTTCCAAATAATAATAATGACATAAGGACACCTAATGGTACATGTGAAGCTCGAGTTAAGCCTTGAGTGGCAACAGGAGCTTATTATTTCAAGCTGAAAAGTATTGCCAGGCACTTTAGCACTTAATGAAATTAAAATTGTTCATAACGCTTTCAGCTGCTGCTACTGCTGCTTCGTTATCCTTTCCTCCTGCCAAGCATTTAATTTTCATTGGGCAAAAGCAGCACTTGTGCTTGAACGAAAATTGCATAACGCGAAGTGAATGAATGTCGAATGGCGAATGACAAAAGGGAAACTTAATACCCGGGCCCCGGGCACCGAGCTTTCTGTGTAAATAAGCAAATATGCGAATGTGCGTGGTGGCTTTCATTATTAATAAACAAATGGAATATATAGTATGCGAATCCGCACATACCATACATATATTTGCATCTGTATTTACAATTGCTGGCTGTGTGCCTGCCTTGGGGGCGGCAAACCGAAAATAAATGCGCAAAATAAATTGTCAAAGTCTCAGGCGAAATCAACAAGCGAATATCCTGCGGATATTTTGTTCGACATTTTGTCAGCTCGTTTACTCCCCCCGATGGGTGGCGGCTACTGGGTCCTGAGTCCTGGTTTGGGGAGATAACAAGCGTAAGCCTTGAATAATGAATGGCAATTAGCGCAATTACAACAGATTGTCACAACTATATAATGCAGGGTCAGAGGGCAGACTCTTCTAACCAATATGTGTATGCAGAGAGAGAAATGTATTTGAAATCCTCCCCCCCAAAAAAAGCTATTATCTAGGGATTTCCCTTTCAAAATTCATGGTACAGCCTTAAATCCCCAGCTAGAAAGCACATCTCATTTGAAAGGGTTTATAAAATAATATATATATCTAAAATCAATTTTATTTGCCGTGTGCCATATATTAATACCTTCTCCTTTCCCTCATTCCAGTCCAGTCCACCTGACAGAAACGTGTACATGCGCGGAAAATAATGTCATTTTATTTTTCGCCAAAGCAACGTGCCACAAAACATGACAAATTGAATAATTTAACAAGGATTTAGAATGCGGGGGAGAGGTCGAGCCTCCTTTAGAAATCTTCCGAGGAATACCCTCTCTGAAAGTGGGTCACATACGCACCAGGGGGGGTCTTGAGCTGCACCAAACCATCCTCACCACCCCTCACTCACTCATTGGTTATGCGCGTGTCGAATTTTGGGGCTTTGCCGCCAGGGGACCACTAGGGGAAAACACATAAATATTTATCCAGCGATAAAAGAATTTTTGGAATTTTCTCCTTGTTCCCAGCTCGGTGTAAATAAGTAGCACAATTTGACTTGGTTAACCCGAAAGCCAGCTAAATGTTGTGGGGTTATGTGTGGCCAGTGGATCCGCAAATGTCAGGGGACAGGACACAAACACACGCAGAGTTGTTTCTGAAGGTGTGTTTAGGGGTAGTTCTTTGGCCACCACCTGGAGTGGATTATTAGATTAAATAAAACAGTTCTTGGAAAAATATTGAAGGGTTTATCTGCGGTATGAACTCCAATAAAGGGAGCCGTATATAGAATATATATAGAATACCAGGAAATTCGGCTTATTTAAATATGGAATAACCCTTTTTATAAGACTTTTTGTAATAATAAGCCTAAAACTTGCTCTAGATTTCAAAATTCTATCCAAAAATATATTATAATTCTTCTATTAAATATTTTCCAAATTTAATTACAATTATTCCATCTAAACAAACACCTTCTAATACTTAATATACCCTCTTTTTTCAGGCAAGGATATATCTGAATGAAATTTAGAGGTTCACCTGCCCTACGGCATTTACTGCATAACAATGAAAATTACCCCGCTGATGACGGCAAAGATAATGGCCATGACGATGGCGACGATGATGGTGTTGGCTGGCTGGGAGGATGTCCCCTCCCCCCTTCTCTCGTGCCAGGTGAAATGGGCAATCTCTCTTTCCGAGTCTTGCGTTCCCTCACGAGCTGTTTGCAAGTCAACAGAGCTGCTGCTGCAAACCTGCCCCCTTTTCGCCCAACGCCTCTGTTGACTGTGTCAATATTGACGCAGACCGTATCTCTTTATGACATATTTTTTTGGCTACTGTCAGCAGCGCTTTCTGGCATTTCTGGGCTTTGTTTACATCCTCTCGTGGTCTCTGTGCACTTTGAGCTGATATATATATTAGGGTACTCATACATATATACTTATATACCATATATATATGGATGATGATTGTATGACTTAGTTTCTGGCAACCTTAAATCCCTCTTGTGTTGCCTGAACTTTGCTTTGATGTCTCTAGAATTTCTCTGGGTTTCGGGGTTAGTGGGTAATGCAGTTGGAATTCGTTTCGGCGAGGTGAATTATGACCCCCAAAGATGTATCTAATGACATGGGAGACTCACACAGACACAGAGAGAAATATATATTAAAAGGAGTCCAGCGGACTCAAATCGAACTCATTGGCATTATAGACTCGTCGTTGTTTGGCTATACTCTACAAGTAGAAGTATATTCCTGAGTTTTAATCAATTTTTTAAGATATATAAAATTATTTATGAAAACTTTATAGTTTCATCATCAATCAAGAAGTGTTTCAGGAAGTTTCCTTAATTTTTTAAATATTTAAAAATCCTACTTTACATCCCCTACAAAAAGAGAATTTTATTTTCGTTATATTCCAAATAAACCTGGGATTTCCCCACATTTCTTTTGGGTGGCATTCAATGACTGGCACGCAAACTGAATCGGAAAAGCCAGCCAAGGTATCTAGGGCCATAAATAAGTCAAATAGCGCCCAGTTTTGGAGCGGATCGCCTAGAGGACAGATATAGATAGTTAGTTAAATGGGCGGGGACATGTGTTAAGTCCGTGCAAAGTCCGCAGACAGTTCTTGGAAGCCGGGCGACAGTTCCATCACAACGGACCCACATATCAGGCCAGGCGACAAGTGAAGTGTCAGCCAGTGACAGGTGGTGGGTCTCCGACTCCCCCTCTGCCCCATCAGAAATCCCCGCCAGAAACTCGGCTCTAAGTGGCCATAAAGCAGGCAGATCACGTGAATTGGTAGCTAGGTGTCAGTGTGCTCGATCGGTCCCCTGACAAATTAGAAGAGTCGCAAGGAATTTTAAATGACTCACTGCACAAGGATCTCGGATGTACGTGAGGGTATTCGATTACCCAGGAAAAGACCTGACCCGACCTCAACCTGATCGACAGGCAGAAATCGGATTGAATTCACTGGTGTTTGTTTCCGCAATCGCGGTGCAGTGACGATCGATTTGCAAAGACAAATTGCCCACAAAACTACCTGAAAATGTTTTGCGATTTTTACTAGTGAAGAAGAAACCCACCGCAGAGTGACAGTCAGTTGGAAACCCTAGAAGTGTACATGGAAATCATGGCCAATTCCTCACGATCTCTTGAGTTGGAGGTCTCGTATCGAATTTCAATGACGCGACCACATTCCGCGCACTTTGCAAGGTTTCGTAAAAGCATATAGTTTTTCTATTTCTACCTAGAGAAAAATATATAAAAATGTGGAAATGGAATAAAATTGGAATGGAAATTAAGATTTATACTACAAAAGTGATTTATGTTGCTTCCTACAATCGTAGTTAGTGAGGTTCTTAACTAGTTTCTTACTTGTCCATTTATTTCTTAGATTTTTAACTCAGTTTATCCTGTTCCTTTTTTATTCATTCAGCTATTTGCCTTTTGACCTTAGTTCTTTATTTATTGATTCAGTTCTTCACAAGTTTAGAGGACTCAGTTTATAATTTATTCTAATTAATTTAAAATGATATTACATTTTATAGGATTTATACTTTTGAATCAAAGCAAATATTCCTTGATTTTCCCTTATCTTTACTACAAATTTCTACTCTATTTTCTTCCAGTGCAGTTCCCTTAGTTCTCTACTAAACCCCAAACCATCTGCACTTGGCATTGTTCCAGTGGCACGCTCTCAGCTTTGATTTCTGCTCATTTTGCTTGTATTTTTTTTTTCTTGCTCGACCAATGCTTTATTTTCTGTGTGGTCAAGTTGCCTAAACGGGGCGCCCAGTGTGAAATTGGATACGATTTTCGGGGTAGAAACTCAATTAATTTAGAGTAGGGACAGAGGATAGAGGACCCGGGGACCGGATCGCATTTTGACATAATTGAGCGAGTTGGCGGGGGCGGAAACATTTCCGCTTTGGTGCCGACAAAGCTGCATAGAGCCCGGCTGCCACGTTCCAGCAATCGCGTCAATAAATCTCAATATCAAAATATGCTAAATGACCACCCGTATGGGGAATATGCCACGAAACATAGCACAATAGTTAGAGGAGTTGCATTGAAAAAAAAAATGCAAATAACTGCACGAAGTATCTGTGAGATACGCGCATAAATTTACAAACTATATGGTTTCGATATGGATGCGATAGGATAGCATATATCGTGTGGTGCTATAAATGCGGGATGGCAAGGGGCTGGATTCGAGTTCCAGTTCGAGTTCGAGTTCGGTCTTTTTAAATGCCGCTCTGAACAAACAATGAACCGTGTTGACAGGTCTCCGCTCTCAAGTCTTTGTGGTATGATTGATTTAACCTGAATCGACTGACAGGTACGACGACAAGCGAACTGAACTGAACTGAGCCGAAAGATATGGAAATCCACAAGATACTTGCGCTTATGCTAACGATATATGGGGGTCTCCTCTTGTGTCTTTGTGTGTCTCAGGCGAAATTTAAAACGAACGAGTTATGCGGAATGTATCTCTCAGCCTAGTCGGGAGCTCGGTTCTGCCACATTGAGCAATCTATCAATCATGGATTGAATTATCCGTCTGTCCAGCTTCTAATAGAATTTACCGTTTTTACTCATTACCAAGACGATGATGATGGCAATATAATTATGCTCAAGACTCTGACGGTGGTCAGAAGTGCATTTGGGGGGGGAAAAAAATAGAAAACAAAGGCAGGAATGAATCTCAGACAAGCGCAGCGAAATTGATTGACAGCTGAATGATTTAATGAGCAGCAAGATAAACGATGCTCCGGGAAAAACCGCAGCGAAATGAATTACTTATTTTCATTTGAATTTCTGAATTTCAGAGTTTCCGAATCCCACTATCTTTGGCGGTCCATAAAAGATGCTTATCTCCATCCACACTCACTGGGAACAGTTTTTGTTTGTAACTGAATTTTTCCTGCGACGTCATGACGACCACGCATTTTGTGTCAACTTAGGAGGAGTGTATCTTTTTTTCTCCTCTCATACACTGTCGTTGGGGGATATCGAATTGATAAACTGAAAACGTTGAGATAGTTTGAGGGGATATCAGGGAAAGAGTAGTAGTTTGAGTAGTTGGGGGCTTACTTTGTATGCATTGAAGTCTGGCCCCCGGGGCAAGCTTCTCTATGCGTAAAGCCATTCACCAGTCACAAAATGTTGGTTTAAGTGAATAATTTGAAGAAAATTAATGTGTTTCTTATAAAAGAAATATTTATAAATAATATTAAAAGGTGCTTAATAAATCTGCTTAAGAATAGCCGCCATTAAAGGCTAATCAACACTCTTAAAAAAGTTAGAAACAGTTTTATAACCAAACTCAATTTTTTAAACTTATAAATATAAAATATATCCCAACTTTGCTAGGTACTTACTTCTTTATTTTAATTTAATTTGTTTATTTAATATCCTAATAATCTATTTTTTATTTATTTCTTTACAGAATCTATACACAAAAAAATGTCTTCAAACTTTAACTCCCTTCCCTCTTTTTTCCCACACAATATTTCCCCCCTTTTTTTTATTACCAATTTTTTTTTCTTGGCCTACTGCTGCGCCTTCTCATGTGATTTAACTTCTGTTTAATTTTCCATTAAATAAGTTTACACATAATTAAATTCGCCGCGCCATTTAAATACACATCTTCCAGCCGAGCGCAACAATTGCATTGAAAGAGCTTTTCATTTCTTTTCCTCCATTTTCATTGTTAATTTTTATGTCATTTGCGTGAGACCTCAGAGGCGGCAGTCTCCCTCCCTTCCCCTCCCCACCTTAACCCCATAAAGCCCCCGGCTGACCAAGGGCCACTTGTCGAAGCGAAGAAGAGGAGATGCCCACACGGCCCTCACACACTCACGCACGTCGGAATATAATTTATGTATCGGCCGGAATAATGCTTTACGATCGTGGTATGTCATTTTGGGTCTTTGGGGCGCTACCTGGCATCGAAAATTTAGCGTGGGATGATTTGGTTTCGTTAAAAAAAAATACATTTCAAGCGCAGCTAAATTTATTTTGAATTAAAAATAATTTTTATTTAATGTTTGGGAAGAGATTTTTGCAGAGATTTTTATGTAATCCAATTAATTAGAACGAAAAAATCTCTATTAAAACCTAAAGGTTATAAAAGTTTAGTTTTAGTGCTATGAAAATATCAAAAACCAATCCCCCCTCGGTCTCTCTACCATTTTGACAAATATTTGTGTTTTGTGTCAGTCAAAATTTTGAACAATTTTATTGCTTAAACTCGGGAGGCACACAGAGAATAACCCAGTGTTTCTCTCCCCCGGGGCACAGACGACGTACAAACTTTCGGAGACAAAAATGCAAAGTGCCCCCCACTAGGAGTCGCGATGCTATCAAAAATTCTACGTAAATATTGCACACTAAGCGCCCTGGCCAGCAACCATAGTCATCATCAACCGCCAACCCTTCTGCATCATCATCATCATTATTATGAACCTCACTGCCAGCCCCATTTGCTGCAGCACCTCAAGGTCCAGAAGTACACCAGCTTCCAGAGGAAACTGGCCAGCAGCGGATATGCCAATGGTGGTGGGGATTGCCATCGGAGATTGCACAACTGGGATCGCCATAGTTCGGCGCACGAGGAGCGCAGAAAGACAATCCCAAAGCTGGTCTATCTGCACAATCCGTGGAAGTACCTGTTGACCAAGCTCAACCTGTGGAAGCTCAAGTGGCTGTGGGACCGTGAGTTTCGGGAATCGGAGTTCGTCGATGGCGCCAAGCAGGCGGCTGTGATCCTCACTGATATCATTAGGCTGCAGGAGGCGGATCGGATCAGCGAGTTCACGACTCCAGTGGGCTTCCAGCAGATCACCCGGGACATGCTCCTGTCCCGCAATGACACGCGTCTCCAGTTGGTCCGGTTCCAGAGGGAGCACCTGCGCCGCGCCATTCCCATGAAGGTGGCAACGCGCCAGAACTTTGGCCGGAAGTATGCCTTTATCGATATGCTGTTCGTGGGATTGCGGAACACTAAGGATTTCGACACAGCCACTGAAGTGGTGGAGGTCAATGACATTATCCGGCGGATGGACAACGAACTTAGGACTCCGTCGCATGTGGTGGCCGCGCCGCATCGCATAGTCTTTGCCGAAATCTTTATCCGTTTCCGTCGTGATTACACGGCAGAGGCGCGAAAGGAGATTTTGGCGGCTAAGGCCCAGTCGCAACGTCAGCATGTTCCTCCGAACCTGCCCAGTGACAGTGCTCCGACGGCGAATCTAAAGTCATCATCGTCAACGCCCGTCATGACAACCGCCATTAATGCCATGGACGCGGCCAAGATGCAACAACCTGTAACCCTGCTGGGGCGAGTGGCACCCGGCATGGACGATGTGGGCTGGTCAGTGTCGTTCTACAAAATCCTAACCTTTGACGTTCTCAACTACGATCCCCAGCCAGGAAGACACCAACACCATCAGTCTCACGATAAGCCGTAGTGTTTTTGGTACGAATCAAAACCGGATTAATTCGTTGTCCAAATTAAGCCCTCGGGTGGAAGATTTTAGACCTCAAATGAGGTTGGGCAACAAGAGTCTTGTTTGTATTCTAGCAAATTAATAAAGCAATATTTTAGTTTGTTTGAAAAAATTAATTAAGAATTTTATTTAAAGAAAATCATATTCCTTTTGATATTTAACTCAGAAACTAAGAAATAATGTTATATATCCTATCAATATATAGGTTCAGAATGTATTTATTTAAAGTCAAAAGTTTATATTCCCTTGATAATATATTTCATATTTGTTAACCCCTTAAAGAGCCAATTTAAACCAATTTTCGCACTCGCTGCTTCTGCCCACAAGTTCACACCTTCTTTTTTGGAGCCACACACACAACACACTCACAACGGGAAATATTTATACAAAATGATGTTGTAATGAGTCACATTACACGATTTGATCTTGTTAGCCGATGTCTGAATGTTATTTTTGTCGCTATTGTTGTTGTTGTAGTTGCTGTCTCGGCCGCCACATTACATTTGTCGCTGGGCTCTAATTGGTTTTCCAACATCAGCTTTTGGGGGCTTGGAGTTTTTGGCCCGGCCTTGGCGTGACCCAATCAATTTAAATATTCCGAAATGATTGAAGGAATAAACATAAATAAATTGACAAATGAATGTATGTACAACGAGCTTGTCTTGCTCCATGTTTTTCCATCGTGCCTAACACATTTCTGCATAATTCGAACATGTTGGTAAATGGTTTTCAGATATTTACTATGACGGTGGTCCCATTTTGGGGTTATCTTCCCAAATCGGAATATGTACAATTAAAAAGCCATGAGGGCTGGGGAAAGACAGCTTTTGTGACAGCTGATGATGTTGGTTAACTTTGTGAGGGGGAACACGGAAATCCCATAAAGATGAAAAATAAAAGCTAATCAGAAGGCTCAGCCTGGAATTAAACATGACGGGGAAATAGTTTTGTGTAAACCATTTTAATATTTTGACATTTTTTTGAGAGATTTGACACAGATAACTCACATGTTTTTGATATGTGTTAAGTCAAGTTGATGGTTTTTTAATGCAGAAAAATCAATATTTAATTACGAATTTAATGTTGTATTATTTAAATAATATTTTTTGGCGCGAATCAAAGGCATAACTCAATCAAAAAAGCCTACATTTATTTTAATCATTAGTTTAATAACTTAGATTGCTGAATTTAAAATTTAATACCTAATTTTAAAAAATTGTTACCTATTTTTGGACAAGTTTAGTATAAATTAAAGGCTAAATAATCGTAATTAGCTATCAAAAGCCCCCCAAAAATATCTCAAATTAAAGCACTACTAAAAATAATAATAATAATAATTCTGATCATTGATAAGGAAGTTTAAATAAACTAAACATTTAGTCGCGTTATTTTGACTGCACTTTGGCAGGATAATGGATAAATGTTGAAAGTGACAGCAGGTCAGGCTCACACTTCCCTTTATTTCATTCTCTCTTTTTCTGTAGACCATTTCCAATTAGTTGTCCAACAGGAAAAGCTATTTGCCCGAGTTAAATAAGACCCAAATCCCAATCCAAATAATCCCGGACAGTCAGGAGTGGCCAAGGAGCGTGAAAAACAGGACGCGGCTAAGGACAAGGACATGGAAGGAGCCAGAAGAAGGAACCAATTCGAATAACAAGAAGAGCCGCCGTCGCCGTCAAAAGGGAAGGAAAGAAATAATTTAAATAGGAAAACACAAACAGCTGTTGCAGTTCGGAGAGCCGACACTGTACTGGCAAAAGGGATAATCTCATTATAATGAAACGCAAGTTATGCACGCGCAGCCGGCAGCCGGCTGCCTCCGCTAGATGGCGCCAGTCAAGGCGTCACTCAAGTGTCGCCCGCCGCCGGTCTCTCGCTTGGCTTAGGCGTCAAAAAATTTGAAAAATAAAAGGAGAAGACTGGGTAGGAGCACTGGAGGAATAGGAGGCAAAAAAATCTGACAAAAAGAACAACAAGCCGATGAGAAAGGAAACCGAAGACACCAGCTGGCAGAGTCTGAGTCCCCAAAGCTAACCGAGACGCGCGACTTGGCCCAGGCTCTCCTCCTTGAGCTGACATGCAAAGGCGGCCAAGAATAAAGCAACAAATAAAAAAAAGAAGAAATTATAAAAATTTATGTACGTCCCTCCATTCAATCTCTGCGGCACCCAGCTTCTGTCAGCCTGTCCGCCAGATTTGTTGTCCATTTCCAAAGGATGTCAGCTGGCCGGTCATAAATAACAGATGGGCGGGACAAGAGTCCTTGGTTACCCTTACTGGGATTTATTGGGATTTTAAGGGATATAAAATATTTAAGAATTAAAAAAATTATAATAAATAAAACTCCCTAGAGAAAACTTTAATAATTTATAAATTATAATTCAAGAACATGAAAGATTAAAGTGCTAATATTAAAGAATTAATTTCTTAAAAGATCTCAGGTAAGGCGAGTCTTTTCTTGAGGTTTTATTAATTAAACTAGAAACCTAAAAACTCATTTCTCTTACTTTGAAATACCATTTTAAATTTTTTTTAAATCCCTTAAAAATTCAATGGCATTAGTTTCTTATATTACAAAAATGTCATAAGTCAAAACAGTTTATAAAATCAAATTCTTTCCATATAAATTAGTTTAACTAAATACAACAAATTACCCTTTTTCTAGTTAACCTTCTCCGTCGACCCTTTCAACACAGAAATATATGGAAAAAAATTAATTATACAGCTTAGAAAGGGAGAAAGGAGAGTCGGAAGTTGAAGGAAATCAGTAAACCGGCTTAATTTCAAACTCATTTGCAAATATTTACCGGGTAAATCGCCAGACGAACCTAAAACCTAAGCCTAAATCTGAACCTGAACCTTAACCCCTTTTGGCGGGCCCCAAAATACCGGATCCAAAGGAGATGAGTGTAACAGGTGTACGGTTGATGGGCTCAAAAGTTTCCAGCTCCATTTTTCCCCCCTTTTTTCCAGCATTTTTTTTGTTCTCTTTTAATTTTCCAAAGATTAATTACAAGTCTGGCGTAATGAGAGGATTTCCGGTGCAGGATTTGCTGCGTCCTCCGCAGCAGCAGCAGCAGCTCATATTTCTTGTGTTTAATAAAAATTGAATGAAATTTATGAAATATTCGCGCGATGTGCATAGAAATGCGTTCGTTTCGCTGGAGGAGAAGACGAGGCCACCCACCCACCTGCAGTCTCTCTGTTTGAATCTCAGCCCACCGACTCGACTCGTTGATCTTCATTAGCGAAGCCGCCACCGCCGTTGCCGACGTTGCCTTTGCCGGTAAAATGTCTTTATAGACATTCCCGGCAGTCGCCTGGCCAAAGCTTTAAATTTATGGCAACGCATTTGCGGCGCGCGCTCTTAAGGCCATAATAACAAAAAAAAATCACAAAGAAAAAAGTAAACCCAGAACCAAGAAAGTCTAGCTAATAAAGCGTCGGCGTTGGAGCTCCGTCTATGTCTATATTCTCTCCCTCCTCCCTCCTTTATTAGTTGGGCTGAGACTGCCCCCGCCTGGCTCTTGTGCCCATATCCATTTACACTTGAATATTTATCGCCTTAACTTGGCCAACAAAGAGGGAGGAGGGACCCCCCTGAGCGAGCCCCAATATGAAGTTGTCACATAATTCTCGAGGCTAAAAAGCCAAATGCGCTATTTGGCACAACATTTACAGAATGCCTTGAGAATTAGCGAAAGGAATGGTCACTTCAGGTGCATTAAGCAAGAGTTTTCGAGGACAGGTGGGCGCTTGAGTTGGTGTCTAGTATTTAAGGAATTTGCAGCAGGGATTATTAATAATTATAAATTAAAAATTTGGCAAGATTTTGTATAAGCAATAAACTTTAAATTAACTATGTATTTTATCTAAAAATAATTATTATGGGAAGCAAATAGTTGGTAACATTTAGAAACGTTTAAGCCTTTCCTAAACACCAATAAAATTATATAAAATGTTTACTACAAATATACCTAATATACAATATAAAATCTTTACTACAAATTGCTTAATTGTTATCAGAAAATCCTTATAATTTAATGGAGGTGATATAAATTTAGAGTCCTCTCAACATTATGATCCTTCTTCTTTAAAAAACCCGAAAAAACACCCAGCAAAAGCAATAATCATAAATGCCAACCTTTTAGCGGTTAACATCGAAGTTAATTCTCGGCGGCTCTGTTTTAAACGAACTCAAAACCAAAGCAGATGCTTTAAATTTAAAAATTTTAAATGTTAAAGATCTGGGACACAGTTCGATTGCCCTGCTAAATTGCCACTTGGCGCCAAAAATTTATTACGCTTGGCATGTCTCGTTGGCTGTCAGCGTTTAAGGGAATCTGCATAAATCGAAAAAACTTCCACAAAAATATTGTGTCTTTAATTTAAAACACATTTTTGCGTGGCCCCAGGGTGCGGTGGCAAAGCACAGAGAGAAATATTAAAGCCTGAATAAAACAGAAATTAAAATAAATTCCAGAACAAAAATGCAAGACAAAACATCCTTGAAAATCGCTAAAAATTGTTAAAGCTGTTTAATATATTTTGTATAAAAAATGTATATTAAAACTGATAAAAAATATATTTTTTTATATTTTTAAATAAAGATTGGAAGCCCTTTAAAATTCTTTCTTTTAGTGAGTCAAAGGCAGTACTGAGGAGAAGCATTAAAAATAACGAAAAGCTAAACTGAAACATAAATAAATCTGAAATGTTTTATGCACTCAAAAGATGAAAACACACACACATACACATGAGTTTCAAAAACTTTTGTTTTGTTTTGTTTTTTTTGAAAGTTCTTGGCTGTTGTTGTGTTGTTTTCTTTCCGTTCGCCGCTTAAACATGCAATTTCTTTTGGTTTTCGCTGCGTTCGATTGCTGCGCTGAGGCAAGGGGAAAGGGTGGGAAACCGGGAAAAGTCGCAGCAGCAGCAGCTGCAACAACAAGCTGCAGCAGCAGCAGTGGCGGCTGCGACAAGGACAAAAGCCAACAATGGATTATTAGTGGCACTTAAGCAAACACGCGGGGCAAAAGGTCTGACCAGAATGAGGGAAGTGTGTGTGTGTGTGCCAGCCACAAGGATGTTGTGCGGAGTGTGTGTTGCTGTGCGACATGTGTGTGTGAGAGCGCAGACTTGCGGTCGTTGTTGTTGCTGTCGCCTGATTTATCGCCAAGTTGTGGGCGTTTTTAATTAATTTCACTCTGCACAACAGCACAGATTTTCAGCTCATAAAGAACCCATTTTTATAGAATATTTAAACAGGGAATGGCACAAAAAATAATAATAATAAGAATTGGTAGTATTTATTTAAGAACCTCTCGAGTACCCCCGACGCTCTTGAGGAGTAAAGTGCCTGCCGTGAAGTGTGAATAACATTTATTCACAAAAATCAAAGGGTTTGAGGTTTTTGAATGACTCAAAACACAGAGGGAAATAATATAGAATAAATATTATTTAAATAGGCTTTTAGCAAAATAAAAATATATTATTTTGAACATAAAAACAAGTAAAAAATTATAATAAAAGGATAGTCCTTTCGAAAATGTTACGCGCAAAAAATTTATTAGTGTAAAATATCTAAAATTTTATTTGTGCTAAAAAAAAATAATTTGACTTCTTAAAATGTTAAATATTATATTAAAAATATGTATTGTTTGCTAAGAATGTTAAATAAAAATATCTGAAAGTATATTTCTGGTTAAAAAGTTTTGTTTAAAATGAAAAATAGTATATATTTCCTTTATAATATGTTAAATATTAATTTAAAAGACTCCTTTCCTTCCAAAATAGTTAGTTAATAATGTAACCTTAACTGAATAACCAGAAATACATATTTCCTTCTAAAAGTATTAAATTTAATATTTAAAATACAAATCTTTCTAAATAAACTTAGTTTATTATTCTTAAAAATTTATTTCCCTCTCAAAATATACCAAAACCAAAACTTCGTTCATTAGCTTCTCCCATTCCTCAAAACTGTTCCCAATTTTTTTCCAAGTAATTTGATTTCCTCGAATCTGACACAAGGAATGCACTCAAAAACAAAGAGATTTCTGAAAACTTGAAAGTAATTATATTTTCTGCAGCTAATTTGGTGTTTCCTTTTGCAAAAAGTTTTCGTTTTTAGCTTTTAATTCTAATTTTGACGCAAGCTCTCTGTCCGCTAATTTACTTTCAACTTGAATTTCTAGGGAATTTTCCGGCTGAGAGGAAAACGAGGAGGAAGAACCTCCAAGTTGCAACTAAAGACTCCAAACTTGGCGGCGATAATCTCGGCGAGAGTGTCACTTTGCTGATGTTTTTTGCACTTGAAGTTTTGTGCTAGAAAAGTGGGGATTTCCTCAGGGCTTTTCCCCAGAATCAATGGCTAAAAATTTTGCGCTAAACACTCACCAGAAAGTTTAAAGCCGGGAAAACCCGACCATACTACTCCTTGGGCAACAATAAATTCATTT
The DNA here is from genome assembly GCA_008042485.1 of Drosophila mayri. Lineage (NCBI taxonomy): Eukaryota > Metazoa > Arthropoda > Insecta > Diptera > Drosophilidae > Drosophila > Drosophila mayri. The sequence continues at coordinate 142,293 of VNJN01008122.1, forward strand.
AGCCTCCAGTTCGCCGGGCTGAATATGAAAATTGCGCGGAAGGAACTAATTATGCTGGGAATACGGTTGCACTATTAAATTTCACTTTGTTGCCTGCATAAAGTTCATTATGCGCCGCCACATTCAAATTAAGCTCGCCTCACATAATGAGAATTCTGCAGAAGAAGCGGAAGGATAGGGTGCCACCAGACAGCTTTTCAAAATCGATTTAAAAAATATACCAAAAGCAACACGAGGCAGTGACAGGCCTAATCGATGGTCCCACTGAACCCATTTCGCATTTTGTTTTTAGTTTGATGCTAACTAAATGTTTGTTTAAATTAAGTAGAACAAAAAAAAATGGGAGGGTAGGAGAACTGCAAATAGCAAATAAACGGTCCGCACACCGAAATGGAAACCAATTAAAAACAAACAGCAAGTTTGCTGTGTTGTGTTTGGCCGATGTGTCGTTCGTCGTGTATGTAAATATTTTCACATCCGAGCGATGTGCGAAAAGTGATTTAAAAGTTTACTTTTAATGGTCAACAAAGGGAGCCGCGAAATTGCTTGTATTTTGGTGGATTTTGGGGAAAAAAAGAGGAAATTCGAGGAGCGAAACAAAAATTATGTTAAATTCAAGACAAGTATTTAAAATACAGAAAATAAATAATTCATGTGAGTTTTATAGTGAGGAATTTATAAATAAAATAAGTATTAAAACACTTTATAATAAACAAGACTTATTCTGCTAGAAATATATTTATTTTCTTCATTATTTTCATTATATTTTATTTATAATTTAAGTATTGAAGATTTGTATAATCAACAAAACCTTTTCTACTAGAAATATATTTGTTTTCTAGTATCGATATATTTATTGATTTATTTATTTTCTTTATAATTTATTTATAAAATAAGTATTAAAGCATTTCTGCTAGAAATATATATTTTTTCTTGTATCGAAATCTTCTTCGCTTTATATATATTTTCAATATTAAATTTTGATATTATATCAATTCTGAAATGTTCACACTTAAATTATTTTCTTTTCACATCTTCCAAAAAATTCCATTCGTTCCAAAAAAGAAACAATATGAATTTTTAACCGAAATATTAAAGTAATCTGGCAACTCATCAACATAAAGTTCTTATTTCCGTTTGAGGGATAATTGTGAAATCTTAGAAATTGCTTTTATTATTATTACTCTCTCCCCAGCTAATTAAAGCGCATAAATAAGCCAATATCTGCAAGTTTTTCAGCTGCCCCGCCAATAAGAAGAGTGCCAGAAAGAGCCAGTTAATTGATTTACGACTTTCAATAAAATCGCAGAGAGGCAACTTATCATTACCACCACCCCCTTTTGCAATGTCGGCTAAGCTAAAACAAACTAATTTCAGGCTAGAACCGGGACCGAACCGTGGAGGGCAATAAAGTAAGTTAACGATCCCAGCCAGGGAAGGAGTGAAAACTGGAAGCAGCCGTGACATTGAAGAGCCCCAGCCGAAGAGTTCTTCAATTAGTGTAAACACAAACGATGACACTCTCCATGGACCAAAGACCCAAGAAACCCAAAGAGCAGAGCCAATTTCCAGTGCCAATCTCCGAAGTCTCTCGCCTCGTCTCCAGACACTTTAATATTTAACGCCCCTGGGAGCCAGCAGCAGCAGCAGAGGACCAGAGACAACAACCACCGAGGAGCAGGGCAGAGCTGGCTGGCGACAATGGGGCCCAAACAACGCCAACGAGTATTCCACGAATATGTTCGTGATCATAAAATTATAATTTATGAACAAAAAAAAGCAGCACTGCAAGCTTATCTCATCGCGGGCATCGCCAAGTGCGCACATATGGAGGCAGGGCAGGGCGCAAGAGATGCATCCTCAGATGCCGAGATGTGGAGATGCCGAGATGCAGATGCAACACCGACAACAACCCGACAACGATGACAACGTTTGGAGCGATTTTGGAGCGCGGCTCGCGTCAATTTTTGTGGAGTGAGACACAAATAAAGGAAAGGAGATGCTTGCGACCCAAAGCACTGAGAGAAAACTCCAAATATTTGAGGTTTCAAGTAAACAAAATGAGATAAAACTCAAACTAACATGAAATTCTTTAAGCTAATTTAAAATATTATTTTTACAGGGTTTTCGGCTAAAGATAAAATTTTCTGTCTTTTGTTGATGGTGCAATGCAGGCAAAGCCCAAAACACAGAGCCAGAGATGACTAAGAGGTATGAAAATATGGAGTTTACTTATCTAGAAGCTCGAATTTAGATATAAATAGGTAAGCTTGCTTCCTACTTATTTTTCTCAATGTAAAAGCCCTGTTTTTTTCCTCAGATATACCCTCTGTCATGGGGGTGATTGTTGTTATTGTTATTCCGGTTGCCGCTGCTGCTCTTTCGGTTTCCAGGAAAGACGCCTTGGGCTTCGGTTTGCTGGTTACTTGAACAATATTTTCATATTTATTCAGGCTCTCGTTGGACCTCTCCGCTTGACACATTGGCTGGTAGCCAGGGCCAGGTCCCAGAGTCCCGGTCAGAGATCCCTACCAAAGCGAAACTAATTTGCGGTTTTGGTTGACCAGCGCGCAGCGAGTCAGTCGTCATCTGCAATTTCCTTTGCGAAGGCACAGAATCCCTGTGTGTTATTGTGCCACGCCCACTTGCCAAAGAGGGGCTTAATAAGTTAGGTCTTTTATTTTATTTTTTTTTTTTCGAAGAACATTTTGGGGTCAACTTGCCCGAAGCTCCGACACACGCATCATCTTGTGCCCCTCTCTAATTCCGTCTGGCGGGGAAAAAACATTTTGTTTGGCTTCTCCGGCAGCTTAATTAAATTCTTTTCACTTGTTCCCAGTAGCTTCCCCTTGATTGAGAGAATTCAATCGAGTCTGGGTCTGAGTTTGAGCGTAAAAACAAATTAGTTTAGCGAGAAAACCGAAAGTTTATCAATTAAGTGGCCGCCGTCATGGCTGAGATTCTTTATGTGAATTGCATTTGATTGGGTTCTCTCTTTGATTGTAACCAAAATTTAGTCTAGGAATAAAGGGAATATATCTCTATATTATGGAGATAGGTAAATACGAAGGGTCAGTTGGTTATGGCTAAGAAATGGCAAGGCATAGACAAGGTTTTTTAATATTTTTTTAGTTTTAAGTACTTTACTGGGATAATTTTGTCCTTTTATTTTAAAAAAACTGAACGTTTAGCTAAATGATTAATAAGAAAATCGATATAATTTGCGTTTATATAGCCTAAAAAATAAATTTCCAAGTTTAAGTAATTGTTTTCTATGAGAAATGTATCTTACTTTAAAACCCTGAATTCTTAGCTAAATGTTTGATATAAAAATTAATATGAAAGATATAATATAGTCTAAAAAATGATTTTTAAAGGTTTACGTAATTATTTTCTATGAGATATGTTAAAGGATGCATGCAGCATGTATGAAACATAAATATAAAATGCTATTTATTACATATTTTTGTAAAAACCCTAACATTTAATGCAGAAAAAGCTTTTGAGATATAAATCCCTACATTTTTGAGGTATTTAAATCTTCGGCTTCTCCCTGCCTAGACTTCTCCTTTTGATGTAATTTGTTTTGTAAATTATTTACTCATTTTTTGTCGAGTCTGCTGGACTGCAGGATTCATTGTCCGATTTTCTGGGAGCCTTTGTTGAGTGCGAAATTAAAAATGATCGTCAACGAAGGCTCCGAGCCTGGTCTGGGCCGTTTATTGTTATGGGTCTCTGCGGGTCTTGCGGTCTCCCCGGCAGGATCATAATTCACGGCACCAGAGAGTGTCCTCCATCCATCCTTCCGTCCTTCCTGACTTGGCCAAGCTTCGGGGCAATAATTTAAATGCGCTCTATTATTTATTTGAGCATATGTCAATGGAACTTATTTATTTATTCACGCCCAGCCAGCCAGGCAACAATAAACAATAAAGTTGCCATCGTATAGAGATGCAAAAATGGACTCTGGCTGCTGGCTGCCTGTTAATGAGCAGCGAAAATGTCCAGAAAATTGGATAGGGAAATTGGGAGAGAAAAGCCCGTTGGGTGGGGTGGAAAGGGGGTCAAGGGTTTATGCCGCAGCGAACGCGCGTTGCGCTGACGTTAATTGACCGCAACAATTTTTTCTTTATTTTTTTTCCATGCACCTCTGCAGTGTGCAGTAAATTTTAATGAAATTGCTGCCATTGCACACACGCCCACCGATATATAGGGGGCGTGGCCAATTGGCGGCGATTTTCCCCGCCGCCTCCCAAAGTGCTGATGACATGCTGTCAGCGACACTTCGTGCCGCTTGTTGCATGCGGCAAAAGGCGAGGCGAGAAATAAAACTGAAATTAAGCGCACACACCACACTCACACACAAAAAAAAAAAATTAAAATCTATAAAAAATATATACGACTCGGGCTTAATTCACGGTTCACTGGCCAACGGCTATACTATATACCATAAAATATATAAAAATATTATCCTCCTAGACCACTCGGCTGCCATTTTTGATGTTGCTGCATTTATAAATTAATTAACAACAATAAAGAAAGATAAATGAGGTAGATCGAAGTTTGTATGCCCTTGTTTCCAATTGGATTATTGAGAGTTAATCCCTTTTTGGTCAAAATGTAAGGAAAAACGAACTAAAACTTTGATGATTTATTTTTAATTATGTAAAAATAATACTAAATCATAAATTATTTTAGACTTTTCAATTCAGTTTTTTTTTAATTTCTAAATTTAAAAATAAAAATTTAAAATTTAATAATAAATAAATAAATCTAAGCCTTCCAGTTCATAAATGTGAGCATATTCCAGGATCTACATACACTTCCTATAAGAAAGCAGTGACGTTTCCATTTCTGTTTACATTAAAATAATCAAAAATGTGGGTCATATTCCAGGATCTACATACAAACATATGTACTTCCTATAAGAAAGCAGTGACGTTTCCTTTGTTTACATTCGATTTTCAAGGTCAATTATCATAAAGAGAAAACCTAACGGCAAAGTCTAAGCTGCCGAGAAACCACAACAAAGAAGAGGGGGAAGAAATAATAATAAAATGTTGATGATATTCACTCACTCTCTCTTGTTTGGCGCGGGAGTACCTCTGCCAACTCTCTCGCTCTTCTTGAAAAAGGTATACACACACAAATAAGCCAAAGCGTAGATTTTCCGTTTTGCAAACCCGATTTTCGCGCATTGATCGGTTTCCCCACCCTCCGGAGGGCTGGCTTTTCACGGCAGAGCACAGAATCCGCGCGAATATCACCAGAGACGACGATTTTTCCGGCAGTTTTTCCGCCAAACGCACTTTTTTACCCGCGCTACACGTGTGCCGACCGAACAATGTGAGTGCGAGTGCAGAAATGCAAAGAGAGTCATGGAATGCGACGAAAGGAAGCGGAAAGACGTTAGGCGCAGAGTCGTGGCAGTTGGGGGTCAACAATGGAACAGAAAATATAGAAACACAAATCTTTTAGTTTTTGTTTTAACTTTATGATTCTTTAGGTTTTTCTTATTTTTTTCTAGTATTGATTTCAGTGGAAAAGCGCGGTGGGGCAAAGATCCCCTTGTCCCAGAGATGGCTACGGCTATGATTACGCGGGATGTGACACGGTCCAGAGAGCGACACTCTCTGGCAGCTCAGCTCATCAGGAGGCCGATATTGGAAAACGGGAACGATGACAAAGAGGGAAAGGGTTTTCCCAATTTTCGGGAACTCGCCTGGATCGACAATTTCTCTTATTGGATCGATGTATCGGATTGGATTTAGACATCTTATTAGACTGCGTTACCTTATTATATCGGCTTATCTTATTAGATCAGCATATTTTATTAGATCGACAAATCTTGTTAGAAAATGAAAAGCTCATAAATTGATTGAAACTAAAAATTAAATTTAAAAATAATTAAAAAAGGACTACATTTCTAAGCAAATGAAACAAATTGAATAAAGCCAATATATAAATTATTTTCTATTAATTTCTTAATGAAAAATATATGTTGTAGAAATAAGATTTTAATAAAATTAAAATCGAAAATGCTAACATAAAAATATGTTGAAAATCGGTTAACTATAAGCTTATTTTCTGCTTTACAAACTTCTAACAAAAATGTCAATGCCCTGCAAAGGGTATTTATAAATTACGTTATGTTGCATGTCCAATTTCATTAAAGTTGCCAATGCAACAACACGGCAGCAATAAAAAAATAAATAATTATGCAGAATGACAGCCGACAAGAAAGTGCTCAGGCAAAAAAATAAGCAAAAGGTTAAACTGGCAAAGTTTTTATGGCGCAAAGGAGAGTAAAAGTTGTATATTTTTGTTAAAAACTATTTAATGGTTGTTGTTTTACCATAATAAATTAAAAAAAGAACTGTACATAAATTTAAAATACACTAAGAAATATATATCAAATTTTACAAGTTTTTACAATAATAAAGAAATATTTTTATAGGTTTATTTGGTTTATTATCAGAATTCTGCAACGCAGTGTTTCTTTCTGTTTTCTTTAGACAACAAATGTTTTTATGAATTTTTTACTAAGCTTTTAAAAATTAAAAAAAAATGTTAAATTCGTTTATTTATGGCCAAAATATGATTTTCCAAATTTATAATTTGCCATTTATAATTTAAAAACCTAGTTAGATCGATTCTCCCACTAATTCTGATCAACAATATTTATGGTGCCAAAAATTAATCCTTCCCGTTTTAAAACATAATTTAAAATGTTATTTTTAAATGTAAAAAAGGTTTTGTAGTTAACGATGTTAAACAAATGTAGAAAACCCATCCAAATATACAATAAAGTAAGCCAATTAACTAAGAAACATAACCAACTAATTCAACTAAAGTAGTATTTATAGTTTTTAAATCTTTAAAATCTCTTAAAAAAGCTAATTAAATGATGTAAACTTTAACCTACTAATAAATATCCGTTTTTTACAACTTTAACACCTGCTGGCTATTTATTCAGCCCTCGCAACAGGTGACTTGAGCCATAGATAACCCATTTGTATACACAATGGACCTCATAGTATTTGCCCGGAGGCACCAAATACACAGATTCCGGCGAGTTAATGTCGCATTAAGACGGCAATCCCCGGCACTCGGCGTGCATATAAATCCACTCGCTCATATTTATTCCAGCAGAAAGCAGGAGGAGAAGGAGGAGGAGGCATGGAGGTCAGCAGGAGGCGATGGAGGCGCTGCAGAGATGGTGCAGATAAATTTTCATGTTGTCACACCTTGCAACTTGCATGCCACATAAATATATTTTCAACTCGAGCCGCCGAAAGGTGACACAGTCTGCATATTTGTGCAAGACACTTTTTATTTTTTGTTTGGTGGAGAATAAGATGTCAGGTAAGCCCAGGAAGGAAGGTGAAGGGGCAGGGCTCCTTCTCGGAACTTGCCGCATTTAATTTATTGGGAATTTTTGATGTTCGACTTTTATATTTTTTCGCCACATCTTTTTTGCTCCTCACCTTATCGCCCTGCCATTGACATTTTTATTTTTTTTGGCAAAGATTGCACTGGGATATCGGGAATCGAATTGCAAAATATATATATATATATATATATATGTATATGTAAATAAAGGAAGTCGAAATATTTTCTTATCTCCCAAAATATTGGTATTTATGGCTGGCTTTGGACTGAGCAACAGTTGACTTTCAAGGAGATAAAAGCAAGTTAAATTTAAATATATAAAGGAAAAAACAAAAGTTGAGATCAAACCATTCAGGGGTTAATTTTGAGCGGTTTTCAGTTAATTAATTTATAAAAAAATACTCTCACAATTAAAGTTAATCAAAGTTAATTTAGAAATTACAATTCAAACATTTCCATGAGATAATTTGGTATTTAATTTATTAAAATTTCATTAAGCATTAATTTAATAGAGATTTTATACATTATTTTGTGGTTTAAAATAAACGAATGTATGTAATGATAATTTTCAATTGAATTAATTAGGGTTTTATAAGGCATTTAATTCACTGCATTTAATAGACATTTTATATTTACATTGTTGTTTCAATATTTCATTTTCTGAACTATTTATCATATTTCGTATGGAAGAGAACAATGTAAACTAATGTAACTTCAAAAAAAAAATAAAAACATTTAATATTTTTCTAAACTTATTTTGTGTTCTATACAAACTACTTTTGTTTAAACATTTACATTTACATCAAGCTTAAAACCTTTCGATTAAAGTAAGCTGGTTGCCCAGTTTAGGCTACGGTGTCAAACGTATTCCCATCACATTCACATTCATATATAGTTTATTTAATTTTATCCAGTTATCCAGTGAAAGTTTTAATATTTAGTTTATTCATCAAATCCAAACACAAACATGGAGAGGACTTTCACGCAAGTCTACATTACGAACAACACGACTGAAAATCTCTCACGCAGTGAACTGTTGTCATGGATTAACCAGCGGCTGTGGTCGGAATTCTACTTAGTCGATGAGCTCTGCACGGGTAAGAGATGGGTTCAGGATTCACCCGTAAGGTGTACTCATAGATTCGAACTGCAGGTGCCGCCTACTGCCAGTTAATGGACATGCTGTTCCCCAATTCGGTGGCCCTGCAACGGGTCAAGTTCATGACAAATGTCGAACACGATTTCTTGCAGAACTTTAAGATCTTGCAGGCTGGCTTCGACAAGATGGGCGTGAAGCAGGAGATTCCGGTGGAGAAACTGATCAAAGGCCGTTTCCAGGACAATTTACAGTTCCTGCAGTGGTTCAAAAAATTCTACGATGCCAATTTTGAAGATGGCAGAGGGGATTACAACCCCAGGGCGGTGCGTAAGGGTGCCCCGATGGGCTTTGGCCCGGAAGTTAAAACCAACCGGCGGGCCAAGTTAGAGGTGAAGCCAAAAACCAAGTCATTGGCGGTGACATCAGCCAATTCGCTTTCATACACCAAATTATTGGCTCACATGCCCAAGGACAAACTCCTGTTAAATAAGATAAGTCGGAGGCTAGTTTTTGAAGATCAGCCTGAAGAGGAAGAGATGGAGATTCCTCATACCTCAGGCCTAGAGCAGATTGACCTGACAAGTTCAGTTACCAATCAAAGAAATCAACTTTGCGCTACGGACTGTCAGAAGAAGATCCAAGATCTTAATGAAGAGATACTGAAACTCTCCAAGGAACTCAAATTTAAGGACGAACGCCTCCACAACTCCAAGATAACAATTGAATTTTATCGTTCCAAGTGTAGTTATATAGGGATTCTATGCGAAAAACTTAATGAGCACGAAAGGAACATCTCGTGTAGGCAAATTTATAAAATAAGTTCAAATGATTAACAATATTTAAGGAATTATTTACACAAACTTTATGGCTTTATATCGAGAAGAAACTTTCGATTCTAAATTTTGGGTCCTTGTGAATTGATTAAACATAGTTATTATTTAAAATTAAGTTATCTTGTAACAGAATGAAATTGTATAAAATTCTTAAACACCTAACAGAAATTTACCAAAGTTTATATATATTTAATACAAGAATAAATCGAACCAGAAAACTACTAATTAGAATGTATGATAAATTCCCAATATCTCTTCTTTTTTTAAGTCAAATTGAATCCTTAAATGTTCTCCTTTTGAGCTCCGCCCCAGCGATTAACAAGAAGTACCATCTACGTAGAAATCAATTAGCAACTGTCCAGGCAAAAAGGTAAAATCCAAGGCAGGCCACCCAAGAGTTGTCAATGAAGGAGCCGAGAGGCAAAGACCACACACACAACAACAACTGGAGCAGCACCAGATGAGGGGAGTGAAGCGAAAATGAAGCCTGGTCACGCACAAGATAGAGATCCCAATTCCCAGCTCGAAATATGAAATTATTCAAATGCAGCCGCCACAACATATAAATTCAAGTTAATCCGCACAGCTGGATGTCTGGATTAGCCCCGGGGGCTAACGAGTGAGTGGTTTCTAGACCTGCTTCACTCCTCCTACATTTTATATAGAGCTATATATAACGCGTATAAGGACTGGCCCCGATGATGGGCGCCAGCCTTTAATCATTATTAATTATCCAGGCAGCGAGGGCAGAGTATAAATCAAGGGATTTCTTTAGTGGGAAGAGCAAAAGAAATTTATATATTCTTTGCCAAGCTGCAAAACTTGCTGAGAAATGCGACTAATTACAGGGAAATCATCTTCTCTCCCGATTGGTTTAATCCATAACTGGAGAAAGCACTTCTGAATACTCTTCCTGATTGGCAGTCTTATAGATAAGGCACATGTCCAGGTAATCATCCTCCCCCACTTGTAGCACCTTGCGGGCCAGTTTCTCGGCCTCCTGGATATTCATGGACTCCTGCCAGTGTTCCGTCAAGTACTGATATGCATCTTCCACGCCCTGATTTCCCTTGACGCCATACATTAGGCCTGTGGATCCTTCATTCGGTCCCATATTATAGATATGCAGTCCGTTTCTATCCTGGCCAGCCAGCAGGATATCAATAGAATCGGCCAGTTCATACTTGCGATGCAACATCTCTTTCATCTGAGCAACGGTCACCTTTTGGTTACGATTTTGGGTTTGGTAATCCACTACGGCAGCCACCTCTTGGACTATGCCACGATAATAGTTGGTATGAGGGGCACAGCAGCTGCGAAGGGTTATAGGTTTATTATTTATCATTTCTTTATAAGGAAACCTTACTAGATGCGCTCATCCAACAGGCAAATAATATGATTCCTCGAATTGGTGGCCAGCAAGACGCCTTCGCTACAGATTAGGCTTACCCTATTGACTTCCATGGCAGAACTGTGGGAAGAAAAATCGGTAAATAAGGAATATTTGAGCCAAAATCCAAAACATACCTTTTATCCTTAATGAAATCCTGAAAAGGTGATGGAGCAGCAAATGATCTGCAAAGAGGAATGAATATTCCAAATTGTGTAAGCGATATCTTCTTCTCAAGTTGACAAAAAAAACCCGACTGACGACCCTGAAACGAGTGGAAGATGTTGACTATTAACCCAAGTGGATTAAGGCTAAAAGTGTCAACGCCTGCGGGGCGACATCAAAAACCTGTGTGGCCCAGCAAAAAGCGTTGGATATCGTTGTCAATCCCTCCATTGTCCGAAGGGTAAGCGATATTGGCAGACCGAGGCTATCTGTCACCTACACTTCACCACCGATCCGCATCCACTGATGGTCAAGATGATGATGATTCTCCTCTGTTAATGATGATGAGCTTCCGCGATGGGCCATAAATATACACCAACAGCTTCTGCACCTGCGTTGGCCCTAAAAATAGCACCAACTTGTTTTTTGTTGGCCAAGTCAAGACCAGAAGGCCTTGTGCAATCACAGATATGGTGGATATTTTAACGAGCCCCATCAATTCCGGGCAGCGACAACGTTGTAATCGATGTGTTAATTAGCTTAGCCAGGGACAGGGATTAACTAACCTCAAGTCGAAATAGATTAAGCAGGACAACGAGAAACCTGGCACTATTTAATGGCCAAGAAATGACATATAAGAACCATAAGTTAAAGCCAACTTTGATGGTAATTAAAAAAGGGTTCTCAGGTTTTTTCTAATATTAATTAATATGTAGGCGTTTCCCCTGAGGTAAGCTTTAGATTTACAAAATTCCCATTTCAATTGGCTAAAAATTAATTAACGCAGTGAAAATGAAAAAAAGTTTTCCATCAAAACAAAATAATGACCATAATTAATTGATGAAAATCGTGTACAAAGGAAATTGGCTCATCATAAAAAGCGTTTATTAATAAAGCTAAATTATTTATAGGCAAGTGCATGTTAAAGACCATCAGTATCAATCAGTTTTAATCATTATTAGTGGCCAGATTTTTGTGTAGTTAATCTGCTATGCTGTTCCTGTTTTTTTTTTAGACTGAGAGAATAATCGCGTGTGCTTACATTATTATTATTATTATCATTGTACTCGGTCTCTGCCTGTCTGGAATTTAATTTTTTTGGCATTTACAAAACACTTCAACCCGTTTTTGACAAGAGCCCGGCGATGACAGCAATTACCATACGATTTGCATGACGTTTATGTTTATTTTCGCTTTGTATTCTCCTCGTTCTTGGCCAGAGGCCCCAGCCTTTGTGCTCGTTTTGGCCACCAGACGACGACGAGTGCTGCTCAGGTTGATTTCGATTTTGACAGCTGCCTGACTCACTCAGCTGGTCGCATTTTCAGTTGGATTCGCATTTCATTAGCTTGTTATGGACCACCTACGGCCAATATGCTGACAGAGAAGGACTCCCCACCGATCCCCCAGGTTTTTTTTTTTTTTTGTTTTTTTGCAGAGCTCCAGACCCACAGCGAAGCAATTAAGCTGCTCGAAAACAATCCCCCGCCCGAATGGGGCAATTTAAGGTATTTACAAAAGCGTAAAAAGGTAAAGAAAACAAGACCAAGCCTTCGGTCGGACTCCTTCCCAATCAAAACAAGACGAGAATCACTCGAGGGCCTCTTTGAAATGTCAATCGTTTGAGTTAAAAGGTAGCCTCCTGGTCACTACCTGCTTTTAAACTTGAGCAAGAAATATAGTTTTCTAAGAGGAATTTAAAAAAGGCCAAGTTAAGATGAAGAACGAATATGAAAACCTTGTTTATTGGAAAACATTGGTTGAAAATAAGACAAAACCTTCAATGGCTTTACTGGCTTTACTCCTTCATATCAATTACATCGTCGTCATCGTCCTGGAACTTGAAATAGCGCATGGTAAAGGTGTCCTTGGAGGTGGACACCATTCGCACCCAGTCGCGGAGGCAGTTCTTCTTGAGGTATCGCTTGGTCAGATACTTGAAGTAGCGCTTGGCGAAGTGCACACTGCTGTTGATGACCAACGTGGTGTTCTTGGGGCGCTCAAAGTTCACCAGGTCGCCCAGGTTGTTGATCCGCTGGTTCACCTTGATGTGGGTCTTAATGTACTTCTCTAGGTGGGACAGGTCCATTAGCTGATCCTCCACCAGGCAGGAGCAATCGAGGACGAAACGTTGCCACACCTTCTTTTTGGAGCCAGCTCCCTTGCCGCGCAGCAGCAGCTTTTTAGGATTCTTCGCTTGCGGCTTTGGCGCCAGTTTAGTGGGTTTGGCAGCTGGCTTTTTAGTCATGGCTGCTTCAGCTTTTTCCTTTTCCTTTTCCTCCACATCCTCCTCCTTTACAGTTTCCAGGGTAGCAGTTGATGTTTTCTTCAACAGCACGCGAAGCTTCTTATGAAAAGTAGGAGCAGGATCAGCAACTGTTGGAGTCGCCGCCTTGGTACCAGGCTTGGTTTGTTGAGCTGCTGCTGGAGCATTGGACCGCACTTTCTTAGAGGCCACACTGCTGGAGGATCCTGATGCAGGCGGGGCCTGTCTCTTGGTGCCAACTGCCTTCTTGGCCACATTTTCGGTCTCGTTTGTAATTTTCTCGAGACTCTTTAAGGCCACAGCCGGGGCTTTGGCCACCTTTTTGGTGTTCATCGGTGGTGGCGCTGGCGGATCAGCCGCCGCACGTGCCTTTCCAGAGGCGTTGGTAGTTGCTGCCTTACCCTTGCCAGTTTTTGGCTTTTCGGTGGTCTTGGATTTGCCCTTGGGCGTGGCAGTAGTTTTGGATGCTTGGGGTTTCATTTTCTGACAGGAAAAACAAGAATTCTGGGGCAAAAATACAAAAAACTTTCAGAATTTTCTTACTTTTTCAAAAAAATTGGGAGAGCACACGTCTTGAATCACCGGAAGTGAAAAGAAAAGAGAGATAATGTGACCAAGTTTATAAAAACAGTGAAGTTGGTTGCGCTTTAAAGGCAAAGCTACCTGATTTTATTTATTTTTTTTCATAAAAACTTGTTTACGTGAAGTGCGAATGTCGATTATTGGTTTCCCTCTTGGGGGTTTATTGAAAAAAAAAAAACAAGAAAATAATAACAAGGAGACGAAAAAGGGAGTGGGAATATTGAAGCTCTGATTTCACGCTGATTAATTGGCACCAAATTATAATTCCTGGCAGGCAGGCATCAATTTGCCGCAGCAATTTGTATTTTTTTGTATACAGGCTTTAATTTTAAGGCAGGTTTTAATATGGGTTAAGTTGTCCTTAACTGGAACCGATTTAATCTTGAGATAAATTAATAACTCAGCAAGTACTTATCTTGTGAGGTGACTTTAACCAACATTTCTCTTTTTGTTATTCTCACGAATCTCCAGAGACCTTTCCCACAACCCAGAAGCCTGATCAAACTCTCATCAGTTCTTTCTCTCTCTTCCGAAACAAACATTTAACTATCGCTTTAATTTATTTTTCGCGTTTCAACCAAAAAAAGAAATCCCTAAATTGCATAACATATCGCTTTGCAACGAGCTCCATTTATCAAATTCAAATGGAAGAGCTGGTGGCCACCAACTGGGATTTGGCTTGGTGGGGAAAGTGGGGATGCCACCTATCCTATTGGCTGGAGGGGGGAAATAAAAACAAACAAAAAAAAGTGCAAGGCAAAGTGAATTCCCGGGGAGCGTTTAATCAAAATTTACCGGCGAACGCGTTCGCTGACAATGAGAAATTGCAACAAATTCGCGCAACAGCGAAACCTTCTCTCTGTCAGAAAACCAGGCCCAAAGCTGGGGAGGAGCAAGTGGAGCTGAAGTGGAGGAGTGTCGATAGCAGCGCAAACAAAGCGCCGCAGAAAGACCAAAGAAATTCAGCGATCAGGTATATGCAGAAACTTAACCCGGGGCCTAGCTTATACTCTATCAGTGGATAGTAAAATTTCAGCAGAAATTATTAAAAAAAGGAAGTTTTAGATTTTTGTATAGTTTATCGAAATAATCGAAATCAAGTTTATTTTGAGAATGATTTTTAAATTTTGTTGTTGCTAATTATTCCATAGTGGTTTAATTTAGAGAATTTTCTTAATTTTTTAAAATAATTCTATGTGTATGATGACTTTTGAAAATATATGAAAGTATTTAAACATTATTTTTATCGATAATTAATTATTTCACTGCGATAAGGTTAGGAAAATGTAAGTGAAATTATCCTATTTCTTTAATGCTTCAGGAGGAAGTAGAAATTCAGATCAAAAGATGAGAATTAATTATTTTATTTTAAAAATATTTCTGCGTCATATTTAAATTATCTCCATCAATTAATCTATTAAGTTGAAAGATTATTAAACTTCTTTAAAAAAGAACTATTGCTTATAAATTATTAAAAATTTTATTCTCTATAATTCTGTAATTTCGTTATTTTATTATTAATATAATTTATAATTTTCATTCTCAAACATAAGAGTATTTCCTGCATGGCTACATAAACCCTGATTTTTCCCATCTCCCCATGAAGCTCCTGCTGCTAGGATGCTACTCGATTTCCCTGCCGCCGCCGACTAGATATTGTTTTCTGGCTTTATCTTTTTTCTCGTTTTTGTTTTTTTTTTAATTTTTTTTTTTTTTGGCTTTGTATCGGTTGCGGATATGAAAAATGATGCCGAAACAATTTTTACAACCAAAAGCGCTCGCAGGCCTAACCTCGCATCCTCCGCCGTACCCTTCAAGTGCAACTCGCGGATTCGGATATTCGGAGCTCCCACCGCCGCCTCCGCCACCGCAGGTAAAGGCCTTCTCCCCACTCGAAATTGATTGATGGGCCGCTGCAGCGATGGGAAAACTGCACCGGTGGGCGTGACGCACTGCACCCAGCCAACCCAGGCGATCGGAACGGAGCGGAGTCGTGCTGGCTGGCTTCTGGCCCGAAATCAATCTGGCTAAACGGTAGCAAATGGGCGGATGGAAAACGGAAAATGGTATTGAGGGATTTGCCGTTGCGGAGGCGTAGTAGCTGGGAGTTTGCCTCGTTATGGATGCCAAATGGATGTCCAGGGATATCGATCACTTCGACATCAGGTGGGCAGAGGATCGCCGAGGAGTTCCTGGCAAGTTAACCTCCATGTAAGATTTGTGGCTTAAAGTGAAGGGGCATAGCTCTCTTTTTATGTTGGGAATTTCAAAAGAAATAAAAGGAACACATCATTTAAAGTTGAAAATGATCATAAATGAAGTCATTAAACTTAAGAAAAAATAATGTTTTAAGAACAAAGTTTGTGAAAACCGATAAATTATTGGTAAAAACTTCTCTAACAGAAAACTGAAGCTTTCTAAAATAAATAAACAAAAAACAAAACAAATAAATAATTAAAATATCAAATATTAAATCTATCTATAAAATATCACCCAATAAACCCCTAAAACACCATTTAAATCAATAATCCCTATGGCCTAAGACCCTATTTTATAGGCCAATAAATATGCAGAGTTAACCCAAAGCCCGATCAGGCTATTGAAATGCAAAACCGCCAATAGAGATAGAAAATGCAAATCTACATTTGCCAATCTGCTAAGCCACAATATACGACTACGAACTATATAGAGCAAGTTGGCTCAAAAAAACTGACTCAACACACATGGCACATTCGCTGGAAAAAAGGCCAAAATTGGAAATGTGCCAAGCGAGTTAAATAAACAGTTATTGAGTTGACTGTTTGACACTTCCCGCTGCGATAGGCGGCCAAAAGGAAAATGGGAAATGGATACAACACCTGGTGGGTGAGACTGCAAGACTTCGACTGCGACTCCAACTCCCTCGGCAGTCGCTCTATTAATTAAATTAAATTTCAATATAAATTCAAATGGGCAAAGCGTGCCCGCTCACGAGTTCTAATTGGGCGAGGAAAAGCGAGGAAAGCGGAAAAGACCGCCCATTGTGAGCCAGTAAGTCAGGATTGCGAAGTGGAATTGCGGGTGGCAAAGGCCTAATTGTTTATTTATGGAAAGGTTCGGTCCGGTTTGCCTTTCGCAACTCTTTCTCGGAGGGAGCGACGGGCATCGAATTTCATTAATCACGCAAATGCTTATCGCATGGTCGGCAGGCAGGCGGCACAGGAGCATGGCTCCACTTGGCTCCTATATTTCCCCGAAGAAGAAAATCGTGGTCATAATTTGTCTGACTTGGTGGAAAAGCAAGCGGCCAGCAAAGGGAGTGCGGTGTGAATGCGAAAATGCGGCTTGCATGACCAGGCCAAACCCCTCATCATCCTCATCATCCTCATGGTGCCTGCCCACTGACCACTTCCGTGCCCGCCTTGCATTTCGCCACAGTTCCTCTCACCTCTGATTATGTGATGCTTCAATTCTGGACCAAGTCTGGGACAGAGGAGAGGAAGAGGCTGTAATTCTAGCTTTTTCAGTGTGTGAAAATTCTGTGGGAGGCTTTCGAGTGATGTGCAAATCTCGACCCAGGTTGAGATGCATTCTTTTGAAAGCTGTTAGCCTATGAAGGTGTCAAAAGAGAACACGGTGAGAAATTAGTTCAGGTTTTTAAATATTTTATAAGTTTAATTTATATATATAAAGAATAAAGCCTAATCTTAAAAGTAAAAAACTCACTTAAAGTTATCTATAAATTTCGCAATCTAATATTTTAATGTTATCTTATTTCTGGTACAGTCGCAGCTAGGAAATTATACAAATTTTTTCCAGTGCTTCCGGGCTTTCCATCAGCAAAGTCCCCTCTCAAATCCTAGAGGAATGAGGCCCTTCTTTTATCCTATTTACAGTTCTGGCTGCTTTGTGTGGTCCATTACAATCACTTAAGTTGATAGTGGGCCCCCTGGCCGACCGGTCACATTGAACTTTGGCGCTGGCCCACTCTCTAAATTAAGATATTATCAGATCCAGGCAGTCGTAACTTATGTCATTTATGTCTGCGATATCTTTGGAACCGCCCACGCCGCCCGCCGCTTTCTAGAAGGAAGATTGCCTCCGGGAAAAAAGAAAGAGGGAGCAGCCGCTGCCAGACAACCTGGCAGACACTCGGCGGGCTTCCTGGCTCCTTTTCGGCCATATTAGCAAGGCAAATTTCCCAAAAGGCCCTCTCTGCTGCGATGCGCCAACAAGTATGCAGTACAATCTTGAAACTCGAATAACGGAAATAAAAATTATGAGGCTGGAATATTTTAGCGTTGGCAATTTGCATAAGAAAGCCGTTACGAGAGCGAAAAAGGAACTCCCGGCCGGAGAAGTGGCCACAAGATTGGACCCGACTTTATTTTCTTTTTTTTGTTGTGGGAGCAGGAAATATATGTATGTGTAGGCTGTGTCCTTATAGCACGTGCCTAGGAGTCCGCCTCCAGTTTATTGTTGTTCTTGGGCGTTGTAATTGATAAGTTAATTTACATTTTTATTGAATGGCCAAAGCAATTGTTGTGACTTGTCGCCGTTGTGCTCTTTGTCACGAAGGTCAGGTCAGGACGCTTTGCATATATTTCCCACTGCCACACCCACCCACAGTTTTCCCCCATTTTCATGCATACCAAAAAATATACAGAATGTTTTATATGGCGTCGTCCCTCTTCTCTCTGTGAGTTAATAAAACGAATTTGTGGTTTATGCTCCTAACAAGTCGGCCGTGTTTAATGCTCAATTGTGCGTAAAGTCTGGCTAAAAAAAAAGAAAGGAAAAATCCAACAGAAACAATTGCCGTATGTGACCACAAAACGCGTTTTTGGAAAATCAAGAAATTAAATGAGTTAAATTGAGTGATCAAAGACAAATGGTGTTCTTATACAAGATTTTGCTTTTGATTAGGTTTTTGTAGGTATGAAAAGACCTTAAATATGAGCATTCCTTGGATCTATATTTATGGATATAATTTTTCAGAAAACTCAAGTTTTAAAACTTAAGCTTGAAACAAACCTTAATTTCAAATTGGACATCTTCTTTGCTGGTTTTTATAAGCCTAACAAGACTGCCTACTAAAATGAAGAAGTATATACACTTTTTTAAGGATAAAGCTTGATCAATTCTGCTGAAAAAATAATAATATTCTAAAAATGTATACAAATTGTTGATTAACATTATTTTACATTTTAAGCATATGCAAAAATTTAATAAATACCCAAAAATATTTGTTAAAGCAAAATCCTAAAGCGAAATTAAAAATGTTTGCAGCCTGAATTTGTTACAAAATAAAATATTACATTGTTATTCTACATTCCACACTCCTGTGGAATGGTTTCTCATTTCAATTTTGATTATTATTAATTTAAATAGCAAATTGTTTATATTTATATTTCAGCTTCTGCATTTTTCCCATTTGATGTTTGATGGCTTTTTGCTGCTGCTGCTCCCCGTATGGGTCGAGTGGCTATGCAAAGAACTGAGAATGCATATCCATTTCGTGTTCCATCGCCCAGTCGTGCATGAAAAGTTAACGAGAATTGATGTTCCATGTATCGCCAAGGCAAAACAAAGCATAAATTTCTCAGTAGCTGTACATGCAGTGGCGGCTGGCTCCTGCTCCTGCTGCTGCTGCTGCTCCTCCGAATGCAACTCTGCCGATATCGGACCAAGTACATTGTCCAAATATACATGGCATATACATATACATACATACATATATACCGGCATTCGGCGAAGGTCCCTCCAAATGCCCCTCCATTTGTACTTTCCATGCCCTGGCTCCCCGATGCTGTATGTATTCTCTTGGCCGACGCGACGTTGCATAAATTTTCAGCCAACGAATTCAATTTGCGTAACGCATGCGGATGGGTCCCGTGCCCCGAAATGGAAATGGGTTGAGAATGGATTGGGATTGGTATCGGGATTGGGTTTTTCGGTACAAAATCTGCGAGAGGGGTGACCCGGAGCAGCAGCAACAGGAACAGAAGTGGAGCAGAAGTGAAGTGGTCACAAGACTTTTACTCTTTATCCCAGAATGTAGTTGGCTAAGCCGCTCTATAAGCTTTAAGTGCTGTAAGAGCCTTGTTTTATGCTTAACTGGCTTTAATTTTTATTGTTAAAAGTGTGAAAGATAATAAAATAAAGTCACATTTAAGAAATGTGAGCGATTTCAAGGAGTATAAACCTTTTTTATGGTTCTAGGTGAACTTTACAAGCTTTTAATGAATATTTTTTGTGATATTTAATATAGTTTTTCAGAGCAGAACAGAAAAATTATATTCCAAATACGGTAAAAACTTTAAAAATATAGCTGAAAACTAATTTTAAACGAAATTTTCAATAAAAAGAGACTTGGAAAATATGAGCTAAGCCCAAAACAAATCAAAACTTACTCCAAATATTTAAATTTTAATTAAAAAACACAGGCCAGGCCTGTATTTAATGTCGTGCCCCTCACGCTGACAACTCTGGTCACGGTCCCAATCAGTGTCGCGTCTAATCCGGCTCCCTGGAACCCCCGTGATTCCCCCTTGAGCATGGGGAATACCCTCCTCCCGGGAACCTTGGTTGCATGCAAATCACCTCGTTGACTTGTGGCCACTGTGGGTGGCAAAGGCAAACTGCCGCCAGGAGACTTAGACGTGTGGATCAGCGGGCTGCCGTCTCCACCGATTTGAGTTGATGAATTGCAGTTTTGGGCTGGAAAATGCGAACGGCAAATGGCAAGCGGCAAACGGCGAATGGCGGACGACGACTCCCCTTCTATTGGCAGACCAAACCCAGAGGAGAGTTGGCGGAGAGTCAAGGAGCTGCATGGCACAGAGATAATCGCTCTTGAGCTGATTACGTGGACACTGGACAAACCGTGGAAAAGCGAAAAGAAAGCTCTTGAGTTCTCCGGATGAGTGGAGATGAGAATGTGTGGAAGATGAGCTTAAAAACAGAGGAAAGGGATCCTATTTGGGGAGTAAAGTCTGGCCAAAACCTGTGTGAAAATTGAGGAAAAATCAAAGAGTTAAGATAGTTATTGCATTACTTTTGTAAACAAATTTTCAAATAAATATCTTTAAATATAAATTCATTTAAAATTAAACATTCGCTCGGCTGATATTACAAATGTTGTATCTAATTCAATTACCAACTTTGATGTGGCTTTAAATTTCAGCCTTTCGTACTGCCAAAATCCCTTGTTACCGCAGCACAAAGCCTCATTTTGGACAAGTGCCTCCTCATTGGCGTTCATCAGACCGATTATATTACTAGCCCTTGGGCAAATTTACACCAAATTGCACCCGATATTTGTCCAGCTCATTTCCATGTACATATAACCCATCGAGTATTTCGCATGGAATATTTATGCGAAATTCAACAGACGACGAGGCTCGGCGGCGACGGCGGCAAAACCCAATTAAATTCCAATCAGTTGGCTCAATTAGTCACTGGCCCAAATCGAAAGCGATAGGGATAGCTAGCTGCCGCCGATCCAGACTGGGAATGAGAATCAGTATCTGTGGCAGCCGCAGCGGCAGCGGCAGCGGCTGTTGCGTCAATTGAGCGCTAACAAAGATAAATGGCTGAAGCCACAAAATTGATTTGGTTGACAGATGAATTGTGGAGGAGCCGCAGCTAGGCTTCCCCCCCAGAATTTCCTCAACCTTCCCCTCGGATGTCAAAGCTGGAACTGCAACTGTTTGTTCGGTCAATGGGAATAAAATCAAAAGCATATTTCTCAATCATTCATGGGGATGGCGGAAAATATTTCGAAATAAAATGGCAAATGCGGAAAAAGGGCGCAGAGGAGGAGAAGGAGAGTCCACAATAGTGGCAGTGGGTGTGGCAGTGGCAGTAGCATCATCAGAATATCGAATGAAGCACTTAAATGCGTTTTCAGGCCGACTCTCATGCTGCACTGTCAAATGCAATTACGCATACGCCATGGATGCCCACGGCTGAACAAAACGTCATTCGAGGGGTAAAAACTGGCGATAAAAGGGAACGAGTAGGAGGACGAACGGCTACTGCCAATTGACACTTTGACGCATAAATCAACTTTATTGTTTATTGATTTTTATGTTTGCTCGGCGTGTTTTTGTGTCATTTTATTAAATCTTTGTCTCCCCTAGCAGGCAGCCTCCATTTCATTTCAGGTTTGCCTCCCGTTATTTATTTGAATTTATGCGATTTAAATGAAATTGGGTTCATTGTTTGGCCCTGTTTGGGGGCGCATCACTCAATGCAATCAATGCATCAATATATACGAGTTTATATTGAGGCTCCGGACATGTTCAACAATTCATAAATCGATTAAAGATGCTTTATTTTTATGTTTTTTGCAGGGAAAATGTATGCCAGACAGCAATAAATAAATATGAAAAGTTCCTTCGGCAGTTATCCTAATGAAATCCATGCTTTGGGGCTTCAGTTATGGTGATTTGTGGACTACTTTATTGATTGGCATTTATACAGATGGAAAACAGTTTGAATAGGATAAAAATTCGGATAAAAAAATTTAGTTTAAAAATATATAAATCATATTTTCTATGGAAAAGCTTAGAAAGTAGCAATGAACAATGATAGTATGAATAAATAGTGAATGTTGAGAGGGAGAAATTAAAAAATAAGAGATAAAAAATATACAGATTTAAAAAAAGCAATTAATACATTATATAAAAATGCAGTTTATTCAGATTGTTACTATTTCAGCATAACCCTTCCTCCCCCGATTTAACTTCCTATACTTTCTCTAAGAAAAAAACTTTCGCCAGCATGTTCCGCTGATGAAAATCCTTCAGTTAGTCAATCAAAGCTCAACCGAAACGAATTCATGACTTCGACTCTGGATGGCCAAAAAGTCAACCGGAAAAGCTTTTGAAATATAATGGGAATTCCGCAGAAACTTTTACGCAACGCAACTGTCAATGCCCTGGAAAACTTTGTCCTGCCGAAAGGCCAATCGTGGGCGCACATCCCGAGACCTAGACTAAAATTAAAATTTAAATGAGCTCCCTGCTCCTCCTGCTGTTATTCCGGACCCATCTCCATCTCCCTGCTCCATATTGACACGTGACAAAGTTGAGCTGCCAATAAAATACTTACAAAGGGAAAAAACACAGGCTCACGCCGAGCGCTCGCCCTCCGGCAATAGAATCGAATGACCGACCACCCCATCCTGTGCCGCCTACTCATCTCCTCCTCATCCAATTCCGGCGCCAAACTGAAGGCGTAAAATGTTCGAAACAATTTCAATAACCATTTCCTGGTTGCCAAAGGAGGAGCCAATTGAAGGAGCTCCATGATGGCTCCTGCCTCCTGATGAGCGCCGAATGAAATGCTGAATTTAATTGAAAAAACGAATCGATTTTGCTTTTTCGTTACAGTTCTATTTGTAAACAAACACACAGCAGCAGCCTTGGGTAATTGAAAATGCCGCAGGTCTAAATAATTAATTGTGTTTTTATATATCTACATCTATATCGGAGGGTATCTGTATATATTTATATGTATTTTTGCGGCAAGGATAAACTTTTCCATTGGGCGAAACTATCACAAAATCCCGGCCTGGCAGGCGAGTTTCCTGGAGCCTGGACACAAATCTGTTGTCCTAATATGACACAGCCGGAAAAGGAACCCTGACCCTCTCTTCCTCTCACCTGGGCCCCCCACCTGAGTTCGTGGTTCCGCTCGCATGTTCTGCTTTTAATCTGCGAAAGCGGAGAGCATTAACTTTCCAACGCACCCATGACACGTAAATTGCTTCACTTCGAGCTTCAGATGGAGCCGGAGGTCATGACGATGATGTTGCAGCTGGGAAGGACCTATGGTCCCTGCCCTGCCCTGTTGCCTGCTTCCCTTCCTGGATTTTCCTCTTAGCTGACAGGGGCTTAGAGTTCCCGTTTTTCCGGGGCGACATTTTATGAGCATTTTTTTTTTTTGGAGAAGGGGAGACAGAGAGCTAGGTAACATGCTGGACATGTCAGCGCGCCATATTGAGGCTGCTGCTGCCGGGCTGTGAATGCTACTTAGGGGGCATTGGGCAGGAGTTTAACGCCATTTCGGTGACAAGGCACAAAAGCAAGAAAGGACACGGAAATATAACCTTTAAGATTGTCTTTAAAAAGGGAAAATATAAGAGAAAGAAAAATTTGAAATTGTCAAATTTATTTTCTAGATTTATAAACTAGTTTTGCAGATGTTATAATCAAACAAAAACCAACATAGAAAAGTTGTCCGAATGCACAAATTTTTATTAAAATTAATTGCATGCATTTAATTCACAAATATTTGCTTTATTTTCGCACAAACTTAAAATCCCAAGCCAAAGTGGTAGCTCCTTGACCTCTGTAAAATGGTCTTCCTTGGCCATTTATTTTGGACTTGCTAAACTTTCTGACCAACACACACACACACACTAGCTTGGCACCTCAATAAAACAATTTAAAAGTCATCGTCGTCAACGTTTTGCCCCAAAGAATAGCCACTCTCTGGACTCTGGCCCAAATTCCCGCTGACCGAGTGAGCTGTCAGTCTCTCCATTTATTTTGTTGCACATTAGCTTTAGATGCATGGATAGAGAGGAGCAGGAGGAGTAGAGTCGAGTGGCCTTTGGCCAAGAGAAGCCAGTGAGGCACACACACTCACATGTGGTTCTGCCACATCAGTTTAAGCTTCCAGCTTGCTTTTGTCTTTATTTTTTTGGGGGGCATCGACTCATTCTTGTTGGCAAATTGGGCAATCAAAAAGTTTTGGTAAAACAGGTAAATTGATATGGCCAAAAAAAGATTTTAAAATTGCTGAAGCTGAAGCTCCTGAAGCCAAAAACGAATCAATGAATAAAAGTTAAGTGAACAAGATGGGCTTCTAAAAAAAGAGCACATTTAGAGTGCAGCTATGAATATCTTATGGCCTGCACTCACCTGTGTCAGGTAAAAAGGCATCTCTGCTGCTGCTTTCAAAAAAAGATGGCCAAATGGCCTCTGTAACTCGGTTTGCAGGCGCTAAAAAACACATTAAAATTAATTATGAGAAACACTCGACGCCATTTGCCGCGCGCTTCTCTCTTTTTTGGCAACTGCATGGCATCCGTATATGTTGGCCAGCTTTTTCCTCACCCACCTTTGGCATAAACCACCTCCTACTCACACTCACTTCAAAGTTAATTATGTTGACATAGTCAGTTTCAGTAATTTCTTTCTTTCGGAAAACCCTTTTATTAAAATGAGGGGCGGTTGCAGTATTTTCCTGCTCGCTTTTTGTTGTATTTTTGTGCGGGGCAGGCACACGCCCCCCTTTTGTGCCCAGCAGTTATTAAGAATTCATGCCACACCCAAAGTTCCACGCAAAGACGCCCACGGGTGGTGGAGGTGGAAAATGGGGGGCCATCCAGATCGGACGACTGCCAAGTTACTCAAATTAATTAAGTTTCGCCTTTGCCAACATCGAGCATACGCCCCATTGCGCGACCGCCACCCCCTCCTAACCAGCCACCACCCCCGCGGGCTCTGCGGCGGTGCTTTTAAATTTTCAAGTGACATTCGCCAGACATTGGCTCCATGTCTCCTTCATATTTTCACATTTTCTAACCGCAGTCAGCCTCAGTTTCCATTCGGTTTCAGGCTCCCTGCTGGCCCAGGATGCGGGAGGAGGAACCTTTTTAAAATTTAAAATTAATTGCTTTGGCGCAATTTTAATTATTAAAAAACTATTGATGGAACCAGAGAAAGAACTGAAAAGTTGCAGCCGGAAATAGGTGAAAAAAGGAAACTATACTTTATAGCGGGTAAAGTTTTCCCCTCTAAAAAGTTGTGACTTTAAAAAGCCTTTTTCGCAATTATACAAAGTTGGTGGACCGAGCCAGAAGGGAGAAGTATTTACAGTCAAGCTTGCTTTTGTTTTAATTTTATTTTAAATTAGAAGGTCTCCTAAAATTAGTTTCCTTATAAAATACATTTTAGTTTTCAAAACATTTCTGAACATTTTTTGAGGCTTTAAATATATTTTATATATAAAATTGGATTTTGTAAAGTTTTCAGAACATTTCATATATTTTTGGAGGCTTTAAATATATTTTATAAAAAAATGGGTTTGGTAAAGGTTTTAATACGTTTCTCAATACTTTTGGTGGCTTTATATATATTTTACCTAATAAGTAGGCTTGTTATTAAAATGTTTAAAATATGTATACAATAAAATTATATATATTTTTAAATAATGCTTATAATTTTTAACTTAATTCCCACACACTAAAAAGCAAACTATGTTAAAACATGATGTTTCAGCTGTTGCAAGTTACTTTTTACTACAAAACCTCTTTGAAACCAGTACAAAAAAACCCTGTAAAATTTTACTAAATTAAAAAAAAAACCTTTATACGATTTATAGAATCCCCACTGTAGTATCAATACTTTTTTGTAAAGTCTTTTGATGGCTTTGTTGTGTTTTCCCAGTGCGGCACGTTTCGTTTCGCTTGCAATTAGCTGAGAATAAAGTAAAAAATAAAATAAAAGAAGTGCCCACTGACAACATTTACCCAAATTAGCCGCTAAACACAGAAATAAAAAAGCCAACAACATCAAGTCAGTTAATTGGCCAAAAACAAGAAAGCAAAAATAAAAAAAAAGAATAGGCAAGCCAAAGCCAGAGCGAAGCCAAGCCATATTAGTGTCCGCGATGATGATGGCGGCAATTATACATACGAAAGAGGGGGAAAAAAGAGGGGAACCCCCCTCCCTCCAGTGGGTGGGGTTTCAAGTGGACCCTGTGTGTGTGTGCACGTGCAAGAGACCCACACACAACGTTGGCCAGCTGCGAAATTCAATTTGGTTATGCGCAGAAAAATTAGCAACAATTTCCTAAAAATACAATAAGAGAGCCTGGCCTGCCCTTTTATGCCCACACCACCCACCACCTCCCCCTTTTGCAGCCACACAGCCTCCAACAACAACAGCAACGATGACAACAAACAAAAGCGACAACAGGCACGCAATATAATTGAGTGGAGGCCAAAATTGTGGGTGACTCCACAGAGTTTGTGTGTGGTGCAACAGAGAGGGGAAATCCTAGAGAGAAAGAGAGGGGGTGGTGGGTGGGGAAAATAAAAAAAAAATAGTGTGTGCCGGCACGCGCTGGGAAAATGTGATGTGAAAATGGGCTTAGTTCGTTTAGAGGTTCACCAGAAAATGCACTATTCAGTTGGGGAAAACGAAAAAAAAAATGCTTAAGAGTCTAGAGAGATAACTTAACGAAATTAAAATAAATTATTATAAAATCTAAAATTCGTATGTTAGGTTTTTCTAATAATTCGCATACTAATAATTCAAATACAAATGTGGAATAAAACAATAAAGGTTAAAATAAACCATTTTTAAAAAAAATATATAAAATGTTAGCTATAGGTTTTTCAAGAAGTTTCTAATTTTTGAATGAAAATTTAATATACTGGTTTGTAAATAATAAATAGTAAAATAATTAAGAATAAAATAATGATGAATGAATGAAAATATTAAAAGTGAACATACTTTACATTTTCGAAAGTCTAAATCCTTTTCCCAGTTTTTAGTGCTTTCCCTTATTTTCCCTCTTCTTTTAATAATATAATAAATATTCAAATATATGTATATAATTATAAAATAACTCCACCTAAAGATATCAGGGCACATGGATTGTCGATATCCGCTGATCATTGCTGACCAATTCATTTATTGTTTCATTAATTTTTGCCCC
>VNJN01008124.1:0-15958 GCA_008042485.1 Drosophila mayri
ATAGAAGATTATGCTAAGGAGTCTAAATTTAGATTAGAACAGGCATATAAGAGAGCTAGAATAATGCTAGATGATAATAAACAAAAACAAAAATTTAGGTACGACAAAACTAGTTTAGATTTTGAATTAAAAATAGGAGACCAGGTTTTATTGAAAAATGAAACAGGGCATAAGCTAGATTTTCAATATACAGGTCCTTATAAGGTAGAACAAATAGGAGATAGAGATAACATAACTATAACAAATATTAAAAATAAGAAACAAGTAGTACACAAGGATAGATTAAAACAATTTATTTCGTAATTAATTAATAATTTGGTTCTTTTCATATTTCATAAATAAGATTACCATCAAAAACACAAATAAAAAAAAAATAAAAAAATAATAATAATAATTAATATATAATATATATATAATTATAAAATAACTTCATTATATTACGTTATTTTTCAAAAGGAGGGAGATGTAGTATGCACATATATCGAATACCCATTGTACTTAAAGGGCTGACACTGTAACACTTTGTTGCAGTGTTTACGCAATATAAATTGTCGATCATAAACTTCCAGACGAAATATGAATCGCCCAACTTATACATTGGCCCGCACAATAAGAATGCTAGTGTCAGCATAATTGCAACACGAGCGGACCAACGTATATGTATATGTGTATATACCTCCGCGCTCAGCATAAGCGAGCATAGCTATGTACTTAAGAATATCATATATATAACCGACTCTCCGCTGCCACTGTTGGCAGCGCTGCTTTAAGAATTAAGCTTCCTGAGCCTTAAGCATATATCCATAAGCAGAGAATCAAATGTGACTTTGGAGCGACAACATTGGTTGCTCCAAAGATCTTATGAATTGGAAGAAACTAAAACCAATAAAGAACTACTCAAAACATAAATAATCTATTGACTCAATGGAATGGAACTAGAAGCTGGAGGAAAGACTTTACAATACAATTTAGAAGACGAGGCGAGGATTCTGGCCACACTAAAGGAAGTGACAGGAAGTCAAAAATTGCAAAGCATCTTAAAAAATATATATATATATTAGTTTATATATAAAAATTTAAATACAATCTGCAAAAGTTAATATATACAATTACTGAAAAGTGGAGAAGAAGGAGAAGGGATTGGATCGGGGTAAGGAACAGAGAAATTTAAGAACTAGCCTGCGAGCTGGTTTAATGGACGACTTAAATGCTTGCACAACCAGATGGGCTCCCACAAGCTGCAGCACAACATGCACAGTAACAACCTCGGTCATCATGCAACTCCACCACAGCATGGCAGCAAGTCAGCGCAAAGCCAAATAAAAGAGCCGCCAAAAAGTTAGCAGGCGCCGTTCTCTCTCTTAAGGTCAGCCAAAAGAAGACAACCTATTCTGTTAATTCTGAAGACCGCCGGGCAGTGGCAGAGGAATCCCGAAAAGTTGCTTGTGAATGCCGGAAAGTGGCGGACGAAGGCCAAGACACAGTTGACGCGCTCCGCGTGCTGTCTCCTGCCCTCCGTGACCGGTGCTCCTCCTGAAGTGAGTGGAGCCGAGCCCGCGGCTCTTCCACGATGTGCAGCAGCGAGTGGTGATCCTGCCTACACTTCTTGCAGCGGTCCCCTCGCCGACACGATCCGTCGGAGTGCTTGTGTGCCAAGCAGCTGTAACAATAGCGGTTGACGAGAACCGCCCGGAGCCGCNCTCGGAGCCCGGAGCCGCTTCTCGGCGCTTAGACGCAGGAAGCGGCGACACCTCTTCAATGGATGGATCCCTATGCAGACTCGGCATCGGTAGGACAATGTACATCTGCTCTCCGTGCTGAATACGACTGGCGGAAATATGATGGAGAAACAAAAAAAAACAACGTTAATAATAATGGCGTGGACTACGACGTGGAACTACGGTCAGAGCCGTCACCCGTCACCGCCCCTTTGAGGCTTTTGAGAAAATCGCGGGATAGGAGGGCAGCTGCTCCCGCAAAGGTCTTTCCGTTGTCCGACTGCACTTGACATGGGAACCCTCTTCTTGACACGAACCGAGCGAAAGCCGCCACAAACTTCTTAGTTGTAAGATCCGATGTAGGCTCTAAATGGATGGCCTTCGTAGAGAAGCACACAAGCACCAACACATACCCCTTCGTGATGAAAAAGGCTCGTCCCGTATAGTTCTAAATTTCGAAGGGACCGGAATAATTCACACCAGTATGCGTGAACGGGCGCGAGAAGGACGTCCGTTCCTTTGGTAGCTCGCCCATGAGTTGGGTCTGCAACTTCTTCTTGTGGATGACGCACACCTTGCATGAATAGATGACGGACTTCACCAAGTTCCTCACCCTTGGAATCCAGAATTTGGCCTGGATTAGGCGGATCATCAGATGATTACCACAGTGCAGTGTGATGCGATGCGTAAACTGTACAAGGCCCCGCACAACTCGAGCCGCTGGAGCGACACCGTTTTGACCGGGGCCACCCGGGTGTTTGCGGTTAGCAGGTTCACTATTACTGTCGACCAAACCTCGACACGGACGTAAATGGCGGCGCCGTGCGCCTTCTGTAACGCGTCGAAAAACCCGTGGTGATCTACCTTTAGGTGTGGTCGGCCCATCGAGGAATACGAAGCTGATCGAGCACGTTCGTAGTTCTTCAGAAAGTCAACCCATCGCTGAAAGAAATCTTGAGAGAAGACGTCCTCCACCCCAGACCCACAAGCCAAATGTCCAGCATGAACATCTTCGCCCGGATGATGAAAGGAGCGAGCCAGCCGGCCGGATCGAACAATTTTGCAATTTGGGAGAAGACTTGGCGCTTCGTGAAAGACAAGCCGGAAACCAATTCTGGCGGAATAAAAAAGAACTCGTCAGTCGTCGCCTTCCACCGCACGCCGAGTGTCTTGGCCGTGCTCTCGGCATCGATTTTGAGGAAATGAGGAGGTGGTCGCTCGGAGTGTCGGCTAGAGCCGCCCTGCTATTAGACGTCCATTTCCTAAGCTCCCGAATCGTAACTCGGGCATAGACTTTGGAGTCTGCCCCCGCGAGAACGTCATCCACGTACATAAAATGCCGGATAATTTGGCTTGCTCACTGGTACCTCGACTCTTCGTCGTCCGCGAGCTGCTGCAGGACACGGATCTCTAGGAACGGGGCACAATTGACTCCGAAGGTGACCGTTTTAATTCGTAGTCGCGGATCTTCCCATCGGGGTTGCGAAACAAAATGCGTTGGAACGAAGTATGCTTGAGGTCTACCCAAATTTGCCGATACATTTTCTCGATGTCAGCGTTGAAGACAACCCTAAAGTATCGCCACTTTAGGATTTGAATCGTTAGGTTGGATTACAAGACCGGGCCCACGTAAAGATGGTCATTTGGACTGATCCGGTTTGCGGACGGGCTAGAAGCGTTGATGACTACCCGCACCTTGGTCGTCGTGCTTTCGGACTTGAAAACGGCATGATGAGGAAGGTAGTAGGTAGCGGAACTGCGTGCGGGAGAGGCCTCGGTCATGTGGCCTAAGTCGATGTACTCCTGGATTACCGAGTCATAGCGAGCCTTAAGGGGCGGATCCCTCTTCAGGCGCTGCTTATTACGCAGGAACTGAGCCAGAGCAAAAGACCGTGACGACGCTAGCTCGGAACCCATCTACTCGGGGTCGCGTAAGGGGAGCGTCACAACGTACTTGCTACAATCGTCTCTTTTCGTCGTCTGGACCAAATCTGGACGGACACGCTGCGGGGGCTGGCCGGAGATAATGGGCCTGTCAGCACCCATTCAAAAATGGTCCCCTGACCGAGAGGCGAACCGCGGATGTTAGCCTTGGAATTGCCAAGGAGAATGGACGGAAGAATGGCAGCTCCCATTAACACATCGACCTGGGAGCTCTCAAAGAACTTCGGATCCGCCAGGGGAATGTCGGGCAGCCCCTTGAGAAGATTCCGCGGAATCGGATATGAGGGCAGATTTCCTGCCAACTGCGGAAGAACGTAAGCTGCAGTCTCTAATTGTAGCCCGGGTCTAGACGGCGATTGGATGGAGAAATGGCAAAATTTAGTAGACTGTGCGGAAATGGTCTGATTAAGACCGGAAACTTGGGCTTGAATCGACTTGAAGGGAAGCTTGACAAGGTTGAACAGTCGTTCCGCACGTGCCTGATAGCTGCACCCCAAATGGCACACGTTGATAAGGTCCGTGTCCAGTAGGACGGTTCTCGCCCCGGAAGCGAAACACACCTGCACATCCGACTGATCCTCTAAGCCGGTTGTGCTTCTGGATGTCTGTGTGGGGGTAAGCCCTTGCTGCCGTGGGCGGGCTTGGAGTGGTAGCGAACGGATTGCCGCGGTGCAGGAGGGTGTGGTGTCAACTGTGGCATGTAAAGCAGCTATGGGCGCTCGTGCAGTCCCGCTGCTAGTGACCTCGGGCAAAGCAGTTCTGACATAACTGCTTCGTTTTGATGTAATCCAAGCGCCATTTACAACAACGCCGAGCTTCGGAACTCCAGGGAGAGGATAAACCCCAAAAAACGTCAGTGATGGACGACTCCTGATGAGGCTGAGTCTGGTCGCACAGCCTCAACAGAAACCCGAGGGGAGAGCGAGCAGCACTCCCCAAGCCGAATACAAAAGTGGGTCCCAGCCAGGCACCACTACGAACGAGACTCAGGGCAAGACCGACCCCCGTGATGCAGAGGACAAGGTCAAATTCCTTGCGGAGATCGCAGAATTTAAAGCCTACAAGGCAGAGAACCCGGAGGCATTCCAGCCCTCTCAGGCGTAGCGCAATCGTTCGCTGGACGTGAGCGATAGCGCACCGAAGAGGGCTAGAGATCCGCAGGGTAAGCCTAGGGCGACAAACTTCGTCAGCAAAACGAAGAAGTTCAGCGAGGTGGCCAGAGACAGTCTAGCCATGGCTCTGGTTGATGAGAACCACGACGACGGTCGCCTGCTGTCGGAGCAGTGGGAGGAGATCGAGGCCAAGTTGGCCGACATGGTGACCGCCAGGGTGGTTAGCATGCCGACCGGCCCCATCCCCTCCTTCGACTCCTAAGGCGTGGTCAGGGAGCACCGGGTCATCAGGTGCGACGATGGGTTCTCCAGGAACTTCCTGGCGGAATGCGTGGCTAAGGTTAGCAACGCATGGACCGGCCTTAAGATTAGGCTAGTCCACGCCAGGGAGATGCCCAGGAGACCCAGAGTTCGCATCTGGTTACCCAAGGGGCAAACCGACCACGAAAGGGTGTTCGCGGGTCTAAAGGCTCAGAACACGGATGTCCATATGGCGGACTGGACCATCCTAAAAGCAGAGAAGGAAATGAAGACGAGCCAACCATTCCTCCTGCTGATAGACCAGCGCTGTCTGCCACAACTCGAAGCAAGCGACCATAAGGTCCGGTATGGCATCAGGAAGGCCAAGATCAAGGTCTTTCTGGCCGAACCGGACGAACTACTGGAGGAGGTCGATAACACCAACAAGTTGTTAGATGACATGGTCATTGACAACAAAACCCCCGACACAACACCCAAACCAATCGATGTCGAACACAGTGCAGATTAACCTGAAGCGCAGCTCGCACGCTTCAGCTAATCTCACGATCCTTCTGAGGGAGAAGGATATCGACATCGGCCTGATACATGAACCTTGGACCAGGGATGAGCAAGTCGCTGGACTAAGGATCCCCGAATACAAAATACTGTGCACTAACTCGAATGGTAGGCCGAGAGCATGCATAGTAATAAAAAACCACTTAAATGCCTTTCTCTGCTCCAATCTTAGCGCAAGTAACCTAACAGTGGCCAGATTCGTGTCAGTGGATGGAAGCGGAGTGCTGATCGCTTCGTCATACATGGCCCATGACGAACTGGCGCCGCCTGAGCCGGTAGTCAAGCTGCTGCAAAGGGCTGATAACATTATATGTCGTAACGTTACAATATGTAACAGAGGTAGAACGCCAACATTCATTTTTCCCAGCACAGGTAGCTTCCAGAGTTGGAAAGAGGTGCTAGATATCACTTTACAAATTGAACAAGGTAATTAAAAGGTAGAGAAATGGAGGGTGTCGACACAACACTCCTTCTCCTACCATAGGTACATCTTCTATGATATAACGCTACAAGTAAGTAAGCAGGTACCAAAGAGAAAAGAACGCAAAGCAGATTGGGGCAAATTCGGTGAAATTGTCCAATCAAAAGTTGGTAGTAGGAGGATTAAAGTACAGTCCTTCTTATAGGCCCTCGACAAGGAGTATCCACCATGGTGGACGAAAGAACTAAGCGATCTCAGGAGAAGGACACTGAAGTCCTTCAACAATAGTTATGTTACCAAGGAATGGGAACCATACAAGGAGTCTCAGAGACCATAAAAAAAAGCGATTTACGAGGCCAAAAGAGAATCATGGCAGAGCTACTGCGAGTCACTGGAAGGCGTGAAAGACACTGCGTGGCTAAGCAAGATTCTCGCCAAATGTCATACAAGCCCCACCCTAATTAACAGGGCGGACGGTACGGCCACAATGAAAGTACAGGAGTCACTGCAGCTACTAGTCGACACACACTTTCCAGGAAGCTTACAAGAGAGATCGGAACCTGAAGCGGGAAGAACCTGGCCGGCAACATCAACACCAACGGAAATCTTCATTACCACCGAGAGAATCCGGTGGGCAATTGATTCCTTTGACAGATACAAAAGTGCGGGCCCAGACGGCATAATACCGGCAATGCTACAAACAGCATCTGTAGATGGCTGGAAGCCATATACAAGACTTGCATTAGACTGACGTATATTCCGCTCCAATGGAGGGAGGCGAAAGTAGTATTCATACCGAAACCAGGCAGAAGGGGGCATATCCTAGCCAAGGATTACAGGCCGATTAACTTAACCTACTTCGTCCTTAAGACGCATACCGGAAGGGCAGGTCGACAGAAACAGCACTACACGAAGTAATAATCTATATCGAGAAGACACTAAAATACAAACTATAGACAATGGCCGCCTTCCTGGACATAGAAGGTGCATTCAACAACGTGAACGCCACACCTCAGGGCGGAGTACAGTCACCTCTACTTTGGCTGATCAACATGAACAGCATATTGCAAGAGCTCAATATTATCAAAGCAGTAGCCTACGCAGACGACGTGGTACTGCTAGTATTAGGACCCTGTCCTGACGTTATCAGTGGCATAATGACAAGTGCGCTAGGACAGCTAAACAGATGGGCAAATACCTGCGGACTAACATAGGCGGCACGAAACTAACACTATCTGGGCAAGCAAAGTACCTAGGAGTGATACTAGACCCAAAACTCACATGGAAGAAGAACGCTGCAGAAAGAGTCAAGAAAGCAATTATCGCCTTCTACTCCTGCAGGAAAATGTTTGGTAACAACTGGGGGCTACATACAAAAATTAATATAAGGCCCTACACAGCGGTGGCACGGCCAATTCTGACATACGGGGCCCTGGTATGGTGGCCAGCACTAACCAGAGCCTAAAACATATCGAAACTCACAAGGATACAACGAGCAGCGTGTGCAGGAGCCGCAGGAGCGTTGCGCTCAAGCCCCGCGGCTGCTCTTAATGCTATCCTCAACATAATGCCGATAGATCTGTTCGGTAGGAACATTACCGCGCAGAGTGCAGTAAGACTGAAAGCAGGCAATTGCTGGAAGGAAAACGACACAGGGCACGGCAAAATACTGGAGAACATAAGAATGAATACAAACAAGCGAATGGGTTACATGACTACGGAGCTGCGCTTCGGAAACGGTTTCACAACCTCGTATCCAACAAGGGAACATTATGGCATGGGAAGTGTAACCGTGGAGGGCAAGGTATCCCTCTACACTGATTTCTCCAAGGTGAGGGGCTGGGATCTACACCGAGCGCTGGGTGATTGAGGAGACTTTCAGTCTTTCAGGGTCGGCTACGGTCTTTCAGGTTGAACTGCTCGCCAAAAGGGATGCAGACAGACTTTCAATAAGACGACGACTCAGCGATACCATCATACGGATCTACTAGGACAGCCAGGCGGCTATCAAATCCCTAGCTTCCGTAAGAACCACATCACGACTTGTGGCCGAATGCAAGGAGGCCCTTAATAAACTTGCAGAGGACAACAAGGTAAAAGTAACCTGGGTACTGGGACACAACGATATCCCAGGGAACGAAAAAGCTGACGAGCTAGCAAGAGCAGGTTCTGCAGAGCTTAGCTCTGACGCAGAAATACCAATCGCCCTAAACTCAATCCAGACAAGGATACATGACCATTTCAAGCAAATAGCCAACAAGGAATGGTCGAGGAAAAGGAGTGCAGGAGGTCTAAAAAATGTTGGCAGATTTTTGACAAAAATCGAATGAGAGAACTGTTATCCGATAGCAAAAAGGATATCAGCAGGATCACGGCAGTCGCCACAGGTCATTGGGCGATAGGATCGCAGGCAATAAAAATGGGACTGCCGCATAACGTGACCTGCAGATGCTGCAAGCAAACAACGGAGCAAGAGACTCCGGAACATTTGCTCTGCTTCTGCCCGGCACTAAACTACAGAAGACTACGCCACTTCGGCGCCAGGCAGTTGGAGTCAATGGACAGCGTAGGCGAGCTGAAGATATCAGCAAATCCTTAGCTTCCTTACTGAATCGGGATGGTATTGAAACAACAGCGAAACGAAAAAAGAGGGAATTAATCAAAAAGAAGCCCAACTCTAATTGGAGGCCCCGGGATGGGGTCTCATCACTTGTACCTACCTACATCGATTTACAGGAAGCGCGGACATAAGCGAATGGGATGGTTCTGGTTCTGGTTGAACCGGAACCACTCGAATTTCGTGCGAATTAAGCCTCCGAGCTGGGGCGGAGGCAGGTACAGAGTAGCAGTAGCTATACTTTGATTCCAGCACTGTCGAGGTAACCGTACTATCGTCCGAAACGGCTAGCAAATCGGAGCAGCTCTCATAGCTCTTCTCCACCTTCTCCCACAGTTCCC
This sequence comes from Drosophila mayri, assembly GCA_008042485.1. NCBI lineage: Eukaryota > Metazoa > Arthropoda > Insecta > Diptera > Drosophilidae > Drosophila > Drosophila mayri. The sequence continues at coordinate 8,970 of VNJN01008124.1, forward strand.
GAACTTGGTCCCGATGGACTTCGCACATGTATTGGGAGCACCCTTCCGTTTCTGGGGCGCCCGGAGTATTTATGTTGGCCTCAAATTGGCTAATCCGATCTGTTGTGGCGATGAACTTTTTCAGCGCCACTTCGACCGCACTTTGAACCATTTTTGCCACGAAGCGAGTCTGCCTTTGTGAAGAGCCGGGGCTTTTATCGACGGATTCGTCGCTCTTTGCCCTTGAAATGGCACTGGGGTTGCCTTAGGCTTTAAAAAAGGCGTCCGCGGAGATGCGGATTGAGATTTGTCCACAGGGATGGCTGGGACCGGACTCGACCTTATGTCGTCTTTCGTAAGCATTCTCAGGATCAAATTCGCTGCTCAGCGCTTGTCGACTGACTTGCGCAATACGTGCCTTGCACGAAGCGGTAGCCGGACACACTAATGTGCTGAGAACGGCGAGATCGCTGATGAAATGCGCTTACAAGGACCTAGTTAGAACCTCGGCGCCGATGTCGAAAGGAAAGTCGCGTGCGGCACGATCCGTATGTGTAGGAAAAGGAGACGGCATGAAACCAAAAATGAACTAAGGAAAAATGGTGTTGTGATTGAAGGCGGATGTAGCTTGATGCGGAGTAGACACAGCGTTGGAGACACGGAATATGAAAAAGTATTGGAAAGTCCGTGTTCGTTCAGCTGTAGAGCCGAAAAAATTAAATTGAAACCTCGGCTTTTGTTTGAACGGAACGTTGAAATATCTGGATATATTTTTGGAGCCAAAAAAATGTTCACTGGGTTACGCCGAGCCTGCGCTTGCTGGAGCGGAAAAAATGTTCACTGGGTTACGCCGACGGCAAATCAGTGCGTAAGTCAACCAAGGAATAGACTAGCAACAAAAAACACAAGATGGCATTGCGGCGGCTGAACTAAATCTTAAGGAAAACAAATTTTAAGTGAACTTGCGCTTTTATATTCGTGGTTTTATTATTTGGTTTTTTTATTTCTTAAACCGGAGACAGAAAATATATTGGAATATATATGGGCATGGGTATTTATTCATTTATGAAATTGGAGGCAGAAAATTTATTGCAATATATGTTTGTATGTATATGGGCATGCATTTATAGCGGAGCGTTGATAAGTGGACTGTATATAACTGGGAAAACAGAAGGATTATGTGATTCAAAAAATTACACTGATTGGAAAACAGAAAATATTGCGACAGAGGCGGACTGTTCGGCGAGTTTGGAAATTTCCGGAACTAATTCACACCGACTGGCCAATAATGATTATGCCTTCTGTTCGTCACCACACAATTTTACTGTTCACTTGCGAATTTTTCGCTGATTAATTGCACCAGAAAAAAACGTCATGAGTGTATTTGTATATGTATGTACATATGTATATGTACGTATGTATATGGATGCACATATGCCTCGACCGTTGGCAAGCGAACAAATAACGGGGAGGCCAAAAAACGGCAAGGAATATGGCGCACAAAAAAAGGGGACGGATGGAAAGTTTTCAGAATTTTAAAGCGTAGAAGAATAGAAATTATCAATCTGCCGTTGTGTCGGAACACTCGGACTTGGAGCTGACACGGAAGGAAAACAAATCTTGCAGCATGTGATCGAAATTTAATGTTCGGATAATAGTTGAAGACCAGCAGAGGGACGGAGACGGAAAAATGCCGTACTTATCTTTGGACGGAACAATGCCGTTAACTGCTGGTAGAAAATCCAAAAATCCAAATAAGTAAAGGGGGGCGCTGGTGCCGCTCAAAGATTTCCGAAGCTGGATGTTGAGGATGTAAGCTGCCGCTGATAGTACAGGACAAAACCCACCGCGTGGTCGGAATCGAAAAAAAAGAAGTCGGGGCATCTATGGTATAATTCCAGTACAGTCGCATGTATTGTGGTTCGCTTCATACATTGAACTAATTTAACTTAACATAAGGGCCGCGCACCCGACCGATAAGCTAAGCTTAACAGTATGGGAGCGGGCCGGAGTGGCGGACAGCGAGCGACAGCAGCGACGGCAGACCCGAGTACTTGAACAACAGGGGCAAGCAGGGGTGCGCTCTAAAAGTATGGTGAGCCAAGGCGGGACACCTAAACACTCCCCCTCCAATTCAATCCACCGCAAATGCCTCTCTGGATGCTAAAATACAACAGCTATTCATAAGGCTTGACAGAGTGATATCTCTGGTTGAAACAATAATGCAAGCAGACGCGTCCTTCCCCCTCTCCTCTCCACAATGGTTGTGCTTAAAGTGGCCTGCTTGAACCCCAATGGACTAAACTGTAATCTAAAGCAAATGAGGTCATTGCTTTCATTGAGATACACGAAATTGACATCCTCCTGTTGTCAGAGGCCCGAATATACTCGCGGTCCACCTTCAGGATCCCCGGCTTCACTTTGCACAAAGCCGATAATCCGGATGACCAGAGACATGGGGGCGCAGCGATCCTCGTCAAGTCGGGCATTTCTCATCAATTCTCCTTCACCATCTCGGAAGAGCACATTCAAACCGTCTCTATTGAGCCCTCCTGCTATCAGGTGGAGAGAAGCTGATTTCACGACGCTCCTCTCCCAACTCGGAGTTTAATTCCTTGCTGCAGGCGATTGGAATGCCAAGCACAGCTGGTGGGCAATAACAAAACGTGTGCCAGAGGTCGGACTCTTAGCGCTGTCCTGGCCAATAATAATGTCGATATTGTAGCAACTGGAGAAGCCACATGCTACCCTTATCGTGCTAGCGCCACCCCCAGGGCAATTGACTTTGGCATCTCAAAAGGCTGTAAGCAACAACAGGTCTCTGTTAGAATACTCACCGAACTATCTTCAGATCACCTCCCGTTGCTTTTCCTGATAGATGATGAGGTTTAATATTTTAAAGGAGTCACCAAAATGCTGCCGGCGCATGCTAACCTTGACACTTTTAAGTTATTCATTGATGCACACACCGTTTTCAATGTGCCAATAACCACCTGCCATAACTGAAGCCGCCCAGCGAGCTACACCACCTTAGCTCCAATCTAGTCTCCCTCCTATTAGGAGGGCGTCGATACTAACATTGGAGGCAAGGACACTTATCATAAAGGCACCTTAGAAGGCAGTTCATCGTGTCAGGCGATCCCGCAACTAAGCAACTGCTTTCTAGCGTTACTAATAGACTGCGCAGATTGCTAGCGAAAACCTGCCAAAAGAACATTGATACCCGGCTGGAGAGAGCTGGCCTGGACAATTGCAGCGATTTCTCGATATGGAAGTTAACGAGAGGAATCAAAAGACAGCCGGTTATTCAATCTCCAATGCAAAGTCACAGTGGCCACTGGCTTAAGAACATCTGTTTTCTACCTTCACCCTTTTTAAACTTCCAGAGGCCTCGCAATCCTGACGAAGTTGCAAATTTCTTAAGCGTTCCAATCCAGCCAGCGCGCCCTATACGTCACGTTACAACTAAAGGCGCGTAATCTTAAAAAGAGCCCTGGACCCGATGGCACCGACAATCGAGCGGCTAAGGCTCTTTCACGCAAAGGAGTGCTACCGCTAGTAAATATTTTCAACGCCATGCTGAGTCTAGGACACTTCTCTAAGCAGTGGAAACAAGCTCTGATCATCATGATCCCAAAACCAAAAAACCACCGACTCAAATCGACTCCTACCGCCCAATCAGCCTGCTATCCACTTTGTCGAAAGTGTTCGAGCGGATTCTACTTAGTCGAGTGTTTGAACACCCACAAGTAGAAAGCCATATACCCCAACATCAATTCGGCTTTAGATATTCAATATGGACTCTAGCATATATTGCACACTGTGGGCATCTTCCTGGACGTAGAACAAGTTTTTAATAAGGTGTGGCACGAGGGCCTCCTTTACAAGATCAAGGAACTTCTCCCTGCACCCTACTTTGCCATTCTGAAATCCTTAATTGCTGATCGAACCTACGAAGTAGCAGTAAAGGACTCCCGATCCAGCTTGGCGCACATTCACGCAGGAGTGCCCTTTCTCTATACACCATGTACACAAGTGATAAGCCAGTTCCGTCGCCTACTACTGATGCCAGTATGCTTCTGGCAACTTACGCGGATGACACGGCCCTGCTTGCGTCTCACACAGCTCAGATGGCAGCTTCGGCTTCAGTTCAGGACTGGCTGCGTGCGATGTAGCGCTGGACCAAACAATGGAACATAGCCTTAAATTGCAGCAAGTCGGCATGTGTCACTTTCTCCTTACGACTTATGATCGATATCGGTCATACCTTAAACCGCGACGCCCTTTCTAACGCCACCTCCCACTGCTACTTGGGTGTACACGTAGATCACCGTCTAATTTGGAACACCCACGTCACGGCAATCAGAGCAAAGTGCGTTCGCAAGCTCCAGAAGCTCGACTGGCTTCTAGGCTCGCAAAACCTCCAGCTGGCTTAGCTGCTCAAAGCAATCCTTACGCCAACCTGGACGTACGTCGCAAAACCTCCAGCTGGCTTTGCTGCTCAAAGCAATCGTTACGCCAACCTGGACGTACGCGATCCAAGTATGGGGCACTGCATCTAAGCATCAGCAGAACAGACTGCAGGCACGTGGTGCTCAACGGTCATCTGGACTTCCCTGGTACGTTACCAATCAGGCCATCCTAAATGACCTACGCCTAATCCCTATGAGTGATCTTATAAACCTACAAAGCAGACGGTACTCGGACAGCCTTATGGAGCACCCTAATCCCCTGGCTAGCAGGCTGGCTGACCCGCAATCTCTCAGAAGAGATTCCACCCCAACTAGCTATAGTTTTTTAAATATGTGTAAAAAATTGTATATAACTCTTCGTCCAAGCCCATATCTACTTATGTACCATACACACCTCCCCATCCCCTAAACGTCCGGTCATGTTCCGATGGCACTGAACAATTCCTGCGAAAATAAACAACATACATAAATAAAAGAGGAGAAGGCACACTTCAATGACTGCATTGTCAGTTCATTCCTTGAACAGGAACTCTCGCGATTTGATAGACTGGCTGCCTTTCGGGTTTCAATGGGCCCCAGCAACTTTTTAACGCGCACTGTCATCGACCCCGATATGGATCCGCATGCCTTTTCATATTTAGATGACATCATTGTAATCGGATCCGCACTACAGGAACACGTGCGGAACTTACGGGATGTATTTAGACGACTAAGAAACGTTAATCTTCGTCTGAACGAGGAAAAGTGCAAGTTTTTCCAACGAAGCATCAAAAATTCGTCATTGTCTTTTCCAAGTGAACGGTCGTGTTTTTTTCTTGCGCTTTCGTTTTTGTAAAAACTCTACGTTAAAACCACCGGGGTTTTCTTAAAACTTCTACTTTGTGTTCTATTTAGTTCCTGTTCACTTCGCGTGTGCATGCAGCTTTATTAATCTATTCTTAATCTCTTTATTTTTCAATAATTAATTGTGCTGCCTGTGTTTGCTTTTTCTATTCTTTTTGTGTTTCCTCTTTTCACCTCTCCCGTTTAGCAGTTGTTGCTCTGTCGCGACAGTTAAACGTTTTCGAAGCTTCGCTTACTCTCACACTCCCCCGCTCTTTAGTGCTTCAACTCTCTCGGTGCAGCTGCACTTTTCGTCTCACATCTTTCGCCCTATTATCTATTGCTACAAGTACAGTGGTAAGTCTTTAATAATGTCTTCCGATATCGTCTGCTTCTCCAAATCCTGCAAGAAGGTAATTTTGTCAAGTGATCTTACCATCGGCTGCTGGCTGTGCGACAACATTCTGCACGCAAAGTCCATTGGGGTTGCCGGCCGGACTGTTGATGATGTGAGAAAAAACATCGGCTTGCGCTACTGTTGCGATGCATGTCGTGTAGTTGAAAGGGAAATGTCGTCTTTCATGCGGCCAACCAAAGGCAGTTTTAAGGAGCTGTTATCGAGTTTCAATAAAACTCATAACAGCTTCCTAGCGCTTGAGAAACAATTTAATAGCCTTACGCTACTAAATGAGTCTCCAAGGCGCAAAAAAACTGCTACTGGAGTGCAGCATTGCCACGGATCCCAACAACCCGCGGCGGGCTCTCAACAGCAGCCACCTTTGACTCAGCCTTCGACCTCAGAATTAAATCCCAGAACTCTGAGGTCAAATGTTAGGAAAGATTCGGTTCCTGAAGGTGCTGTGGGACTAAACGTTCCACCGCAAATTTCAATTTCGTCTCCTATGGGAGCACAAATTTTGACCCCCCATAGCCCCGTAAATTTATCCCCCCAGGACTTACCGGCCAATACGGGCACTACAGGCACTCAGTCTGTTTCACCTCAAGCCCTCATAGCTGTCCCACCTACGAAACCACCTAAAGAATACAAAGCTAAGAAAAAGAAACGGCCTGTTGGGATAACTCTTCCTAAGCCCGATCTGACCACTGTGCCCTCTACCTCCTCGGACTCTGTGCAAAAAAACTAAATACTTCGCTGTTAATTTCCTATCAGAATGCAAGAGGCTTGCGGAGTAAGCTACCTAAATTGTATTCTGATAGTTTTGCATTCGCCTCCCATGTTATTGTGTTCACAGAAACCTTGTTAAAGCCGGAGGTTCATAGCTCCGAAGTTTTCCCAGCTGCATTCACGATTTATGGGCTATATCGGCCTGTCAGGCGTGGGGGTGAGGTCTTCATAGCGGTCAACTCCACTCTCACGTCTGAATTAGTAACTTTTGAGGAAAACAACGAAGTTGAATTCCTTTGTGTGAAGCTATCATTTAATATTTATTTATTTATTTATTTATTTATTTATTTATTTATTTATAAGCAATGTACTGCTTTTTTTTCGCGATTTCAACTTCTATTACAATAATCTTAATATAAATTATAAAAAAATGAAACTATGTTGCCATACCACTAAGGAGTGTTTTTTAACGATATGCTCCTGACTCACATCGAATGGTTGACAACACAGCAAATTACAAAATATTGGAAGAGAGGAGCGATAACAGATTATTATAATTAGTAGAAGAGGAACTTTCGAATGATAAGACA
>VNJN01008128.1:0-11172 GCA_008042485.1 Drosophila mayri
CTGCTCAAATTCTAACTCTTGCGCTCTTTTGTTCTATCTCCTTCTCTTTACTTTTTTGGTATTGATAGTGTGCACAGTGGTCTAGGACTGATGAATATGTCCCAGAATATTGTCTGTGTTATAAAAAATTGCCAAAAAAATGTTTTGGCAGATCAGCCCAGTTTCCATTGCTGGCTTTGCGAGGCAGTTGTGCACGCTAAGTGCATCGAGATGACAGGTCGAATAGCTGACGTAGTGTCCAGCAAAAAGGGCCTGCGTTATTGCTGTGAGGCCTGTCGACCGGTTGAGAAGGAAATATCATCCTTCATGCGTCAGACCAGGAGCGGATTTTCTGAGATAATGGCCACTTTTCGCAAAGCGAATGACCTGTTCTCCGCGCTAGACACTCAATTTAATAGTATGAAGCTATTAAATGAGTCGCCGAAACGCAAAAAATCCGCTGCTAGTCGGCTGCAACTGTGTGAGACACAGCAACCAATTTCCTGCCACTCCCCGTCGCCGCAGCCCCTGGTCCCCGTTCCTATGGTTCCGAGATCAGGAACGATCAAAGATTCGGTAACCGAATCGGTCGTTGTGGCATCGGAAGGCGCTCAGCCAACAATTTCCGTGTCGTCCGTTTTGTCCAATGCGGAGTTCAATTCTTTGGCTCCGCAAAACCCCTTAGACAAACCGACCCAGGGTCCAACATTGCCCGGAATACCGGCCGTGGTTGGTAACAATTCGTTACGCAAGCCCCGCACAGGGACTGCTGTGAAAACTATATTTGTTTCGAGGCTTGCCCCTGATCTCGCACCAAGGCAAAACCCAAGCTGGTAATATCAAGGTGGAAAAATTCCAATTTTCGTATGCCAGAGACATTTCATCTTTCAAGATAAATGTCTCATTCCAACTCTTTAGCACTATCTGCACGGGTGACTTCTAGGCTTTAAAATCTAGGCTTTATAATAAGTTTAAACTTACTGGTTCAAAAACGGCTTTCTCATCTTATCTTAGTGATCGTTCTAACTTTACCGTGCTTAACGCTGTGTTATAAAAACTATTTGACTCGTTGTAAGGTCCAGTTTACGCAGGACCCTATACCGTTTTATAACTTTGTTAACTCTAAACGTAAATCCACGCTATACCCTCCCTCGCTCTCATTTAGGGATACTACAGTAAATTCTGACCAAGCAATAACCAATCTCTTCGCTGAGTTTTTTAAAACTACATATTCACCCTCAACATCTTCAGATCATACATTTTCTCCAGTTTTGCCCAGTTCCTCCTTAATTTTCAGTCCTATTTTAAACGAAATCGATCTTTAACGTGTTAAGCCAGTTTATTTACCAGGTCCCGATGGAATTCCGGGCTCTGTGCTTAGGCATTGCTCCGAGGCGCTGTGTAAGCCACTGCTATGCACATTGTTTATCAATGATTTGTCGCAGGTTCTAACCAAATCCAGAGTACTTATGTACGCTGATGACTTTTAACTTTGCTTGCAGTATAGGGACAGTTCTCGCCAATCAGACCTACAATCGGATCTCGATAACTTCCAAGCATGGTGTCATGCTAACGATTTACATCTCAACAGCTCAAAAGGCAAACTTATGACATTTTCACGTGTTACTCCCCTGATTGCAACCTATATGCTTAACGACTGCTCTTTGGAAAGAATAACTATTGTTGATGATCTGGGTGTCCGCCTGGATCCTAAACTTCCGTTCTCAGAACACATTTGCTGTATGGTTAACAAAGCCAGAGGCATGCTGGGATTCGTTAAAAGGTGGTCGACGGAATTCAATTCTCCTTATGTAACGAAGACTCTCTTCACTTCGTTAGTTCGCCCTATATTGGAGTACGGTTCGTGTGTCTGGAGTCCTTAATTTGGAGTCCATAGTAGCCGCATCGAATATGTCCAGAAGAACTTTTTGCTTTTCGCCCTCCGTGGCCTACCCTGGGATGCCAACCTTAGATTACCGCCTTACTCTAGTAGACTTCTTCTACTTAATCTACCTTCTTTAGCTAACCGTAGGACGATGCTTGGCGTCGTCTTTTTACATAAACTTATTAACGGTGATGTGGTGAGCCTCTACCTGCTCGGCCAGCTCAATTTCCATGTTCCCCGTCTTTCATCTAGAACTTTTATACCATTTGTTGTAGGCGTGAGTTTTAAGTGCATGAACCCTTTAGGGTTTTATGTACTGATTACAATCGTCTCTTTAGTAGTATTGAAGGCATTGAAAGCCTTCAAAAATTAAAAACTGTATTGCATGTAGTACTAGCCCGTAGTGTATCCTAATTTTTCCTCGTCCTTTTCTATTTTTTCCTTCTCTCGCGTCTTTCTAGTACGCGTTTCGTGCCGTACGTCACACGGCTGCGCCCCTCGGTCGGTTGGGCGGGAGGCGGGCGTGGGACTAGCGCGAAAAATAAAAAAAAAATGTTTACCTTTTTTTTTTTGTTGTTTGTGGATTCCAGATCAGCTGCGTTTATGGTGCGACCTGTGGGCAGACGGGGAAAATCCGTCCTGAGATGCCTGGCTAGCCGGTCTTGCCCCATCAAAGAAACAGCAGGTCGTAAAATAATGGCGCCCAATCGCGAATCTAGAAGTGGGGTGGCGGAGGCATCTAAAAAGGGCGTCCGCAGTCATACGACGGAGACGTGGAATAAATAAATACCCAGTCGAGGGCGGGAATCAAAGTGGGCCGGTATTCCAGGTTGGAAGGCGATGCGATGCGGCTTCTGTCGGCAATAAAAATTCAGACGTAATTGCTCGCCGCTGGAAAACCTGGGGTGCTGGAGTATAAAAAAAGTGATAGTTCGGAAAGTAAATTTTGTAGGTCAAGAACTCACCTAAGAGCGGATATCCTTCGGGAGAGAAGGGATGGCACTAGCGGCGACGAAGAAGTTAGCGAGGAAGCTCCCTGGGCTCCTGGTGGCGAAAGGAGGATCCGCGGCGGGTGAGAGTGTAGATGAAGGCTCCTGCCGTTTACGGTGCGGATGAGTGCGAGGAAATTGCTGGTTTACGGGTGGCCCATGGGAACACAGGGTTCACCATGTTATGTACCCGGAATAGTAAAATAACTCGCAGGCACATCTACAGGGTATTCGGACAGGACGCCTCTAGAAGGTGAGCGCCCTAAATGCGCTATCTTCCGAGTCGAAGATAGTGGATCCGACGGAGCTCGCAAGAAAGTAATGACGATCAAGGTGTAGAGCAGCAGACGCAGGAAATGCTCACGGTTTATGGCTCTGGTTAAGCATCAGTACATAACATAAACTCAACCAGCTCACACATTTCGAATGTCGACCTGAAGTTTGCGTTCTGGCAGGTAGAGTTGGATCCAGTGCGATGCGTCACACCATGGTGTCGGAGCGGTCCTGTTCCAGTACGACGAGGAAAAAAACGAGTGTCCGATAGCCTTCTTTTCTGCAAAGCTAAATAAACACCAACTGAATTATTCGGTTACAGAAAGGGATTGCTTGGCAGCAGTAATTGCCATTAAAAAGTTCCGGCCGTACGTGGAGTTGATGCCGTTTACGGTAATCACCGACCACGCCAGTCTTAAGTGGTTGATGACCATGATGACGACGCAGGTTCGGGACTTCGTGGGTCGCTGCATCCAATGCAAGGAAGCGAAGCCGCCGAATTACCGGACACAGGTCGGAATAGGGCAGGAAGTGGTGACGGAGAAGCCGTTCCAGAAGCTCTATATAGACTTCCTCGAAAAATATCCGCGGTCGAAGCGAGGTAAGGCCTGGATCTTTGTGGGCGGGGATCACTTTTCAAAGTTCACGTTCCTGAAGTCGATGAGAGAAGCCACTGCCACAAATGTCGTCGAGTTTCTGGTACACGAAGTGTTTTACAAGTTCGGAGTACCAGAGGTAATCCACTTCGACAATGGCAAGCAGTTCGTCTCTAAGGCGTTTCAGGACGTGATGGAAGCGTACGGCGTGCATCACATGCGGACGGCAGTGAACTCGCCGCAAAGCAACGCTACAGAAAGGGTGAACCGAACAGTCCTAGCCGCGCCTCGGACATATTTGGAGCAGGATCACCGAGATTGGGGCGCGATTCTGCCGGAGATCGAAGTCGCGATCCGGAACTCAATCCATGAGGCGACGGGCGTGACGCCGTTCTTCGCAGTGTTCGGCCAGCATATGTACCTCCATGGCAGCTGCTATAAGTTGGCTAGAAAGCTGTAGTCGATGACGGACCACGAGGAAGCGACGCTAAACGCCCAGGACAAATGGGACTTTGCATGAAACAACATCTACATCATCAAGTGTTCTGGCGTAACTTCACCCTGAGCGATTTCAGCTAGAACAGTAACGCCAAGTTCGCGCGAAAATTCGCGAGAAGCCGAGTCGTGAGGCCAGTGGGGAACAATACGTCCGAGCTGTAGGACCTGGCGGGAAAGCCTATTGGCATTTACCATGCGAAGGCCTTGCTGCTGCAAAGGTAGAAAAACACGCTTAGAATAGGCAATAGGTAGGCGGGCCTTGAAATCGGTTTCCGACCTCTATGGAGAGTGATTAAAAAAAAGAGGAAAAGAGAATCGACGGAACCGAGCCATAAATAGGGCTAAGAATGAAAAAATTGTAACAACAAATGATTATAACAAGCCTATTTATTTGATCGTTTGTGTAATCCAATTTCAAGTGTCAGTGATCCATTGCAGTGCCGTAATATTTAGCGAAAGGAGGAGGAAAATTCTGAGCATATTTAAAATGTGTTAGTTTATATTTAGTTTTTTTTTTCACGAAATCTAATCGCAATTCTTTAAAATAACATTTTTAAATTACTTATTTTCTGGTTGGGTATTTAAAGTTCGGCTTGCCGAAATGGGCTTCCTTTCTTGTTTAGATTAAGTTCAGGCATACAACATTAACCCAAAATTGTAAATTTGTTTCAGCAGAATAACACTGGAAATGCTCGTCAGAATCAATATATGTTCCTATTTAAAAAACATTTATTTGTTGACAATTACATGAATTTGGATGATACAGTTGAAAAGGAACTCTTATACCATCAAGTTCTACATAGTTTGCGAAGTGAAAGGTATCCTATAACTGAAATGGAAGCTATTATGTTAACTGCTCTTCAAGGCCAACTGGAGCTTGGTGACTGTTGTGAAATTCTAAATGACTACAGGGATGTAGCAAGCCATTGCTTACCACCCCGGTTTGTACCAAATATTCCGCATGATGCCGTGGCTATGCATCATCAGAGTCTTAAAGGGATGTTACCAGCAGAAGCAAAGAAAGCTTTCCTTAATTTAATACATAGTTGGCCTCTTCATCGTGCTACTATATTTGATGTTATGGTAAGTAGACTTATTTGTTATGTACAATATGTATTAAAAAAACTTGGGACAACTAAATGTAAGGAATGTACCGAAAAGAAACTGCACACTTTCCATCTACTACAACTTTCATGTTTTTTATTCGATTTCAATTTTTCCTTTCTTTCTTTTTATAGCAAAACTTAAACTATTAATTTTTATAAACGAAATTTAAAAAAATTAACTTCTTATTTTTGCGAATTTTTCGCTTAACTCTTTTCATCAGGTTCTGCACACCCTCCTTGGTGACCTTGGCGGCTGCACGCATCCAGTTTTTTATTTATTTCTTTGTTGTTTTGGGAGAGACTACAATTTTTATTAAATTTCGCTTAACGATGGCCAATGTTGACCGGGCATAGTGCGCTGACGCTAAGTCTGTTCAAAATATTGTCAACACGTTGTGCTTTCTATAAAACGGTATTAAACGTTTTATAATGCACTCTTTTTGGTAAACCTCAGCGTTAATTGTTCCATTTGTAAAAAATGGGCTGGTTTTTAGGCTACATGTGCAAATTGCCTGCCATGTTAGGACTTTCTCCCCAAAATTTGTCCACTTCTATTTTGGTAACCGAGTCGTTAACTATTTCATCTTTGGCTTTTGTGTAAAACTCTCGTTTTGCCGACTTCTTGTTGGCGCAAACTTTTTTTGGAACTTTTTGTTTTTTATAAGTCTTTATGCCGTTGTTTTATGCGCTGCGCCATACTTGCACTCCTTCGCGCTTTTTTGGCCAAATCTCGAACTGACGTTGTGCGATTTTTCTGAATTAAAGCTAGCACCTTCTTATCGACGCTGGCATCCCTTGGACCCTTTTTGCCTGGCAGTTTTTGAAAAATCTTTTAGAGAACACTATTATTCACATTTTTCGTAAACTTGTCAGATGGTTAAAGTCAAGAGAAGACGTATTTTCTGACCTTATTTAGTGATGATGATGACGATGGCGATGATGACGATGATGACGATGATAACGATGATGACGATGATGACGATGATGACGATGATGACGATGATGACGATGATGACGATGATGACGATGGTGACGATGATGACGATGATGACGATGATGACGATGATGATGATGATGATGGTGATGATGATGATGATGATGATGATGATGATGATGATAATGATAATGATAATGATGATGATGATGATGATGATGATGATGCTGATGATGATGATGATGATGATGATGATGATGATGATGCTGATGATGATGATGATGATGATGATGACGATGACGATGATGACGATGACAATCCCAATTGTTATCAGCAGTTCTGGCCGCACAAAATTTGATGATCATTGGCCTGGCTGACGTATTTAGTTAACATGTTTTGTATTATAGAATGGCGCATGCCAAGATGGATGTTTTGCGTCCAAATCCCCACCAATCAAAACTAGATGATCCATTAAATCGGTTTGGATATCAGACATTGGGAAATCGAGATCAGAGACGAGTAGCGGGTCATTTGGTCGTTTATATAGTGCTATTGTAGCTATATATAACGTTTTATTTACCGTCGTCATTGCTGTCGATGTTGACTGATATGCAATGGTGCTGGCGTATTTTTTATTTTTGTTATTATTTTTATTATTGTTGTTAAATAGAGAGGCAAACGTTTTATTGTTTTTGATTAGAGCATTTGCTCTACCTACTACCTGACTATTTTTATTTCATAGCGCTTCTTTGCGCTGTTTAAGTTTTTTCAAAATCTTGATGCGGACCGGACAGATTTTCGCGTTTGCCGTATGAGATCCCAGGCAATTGACACATTTAACTAGTCTAATTTGCTTGCCATTGCTATCAAGTGCTTCAGTTTTCTTCGCTAGACATTTGCCAGGCGGGTGAGATACTAAATTTTTGACAGGTGATTTTTATCTTTCTTCAGATCCTCGACTTGAATGCAAAATCTGGGCCACATGATCGGCATTGCTTATCTGTATGAGCCAGAAACGAAGGGCTTGACCGTTGTAGTGCTAGCGTTGGGCAAGGCCTCCATTAAGGCCGACCTAACATCGTCGGGTTCATAAGCATCGATTGGTATTTTCTGAAAATTGAAAATTGTTTTAAACTCATCAGGGGTATAAGAGTAATAATGGATTTTCCTAACTATTTAATTCATCTTTGACTCGGATAAAGTGTTCTAGGCAATTTACTTTGATATTGATCAAGTTTTTATTAATTAAATTTAAGACAAATTGGCTATTTAGAATGATTGTTCTCAACATAAATGTCGCCTATTTGGGTGTGATGCTGTATGCTGCTATGATCGGCATCCGTATTTTTTTGGTTGATGATGGAGATGAGGGAGCGGAGGAGGAGGAGGGTCAGGTGGCAGGGGTGGTCGATGTTGTTGTCCTTTTTGTCACAGCCTCGTCACCGGTCATGCTCCTATTCATAGATGTAGTCTTTGTCCTGATTACTGTAGGTGTAGATGTTGCCGCAGCTGCGCCTTTCCTTGTTGCTGCTCTCAGAGTCACTGCCATGTTAGATGTTGACGGACCGTCATAATAGTAGACACCATCATTTTCCTCGTTGACATCGTCATCAATCTCCATATCCATTTGCATGGAATTGTTGCTGACGTTGATGTTGGCTTCATTGTTGATGGCTTTGTTGTTGTTTGCTTTAGCCATCTTCTTTTGTTTTTATTTGTTCTTTTATTTGTTTGATTTTATTTTTGCTGTTGCCGCCAGGGATATTAGTTTCAGCAGCAGTAGTAGTAGCAGTAGCAGAGAAGGCAGCGTTGTTGATGCGAGTTTTAATGCAAAGTGGTGGCCGCCAGCGGTGGAAAACTGGATTTATAATCCGCACTGATGCCATCAACTCCATCGGCAACTGCATCATCATCATCGCAGTTGTCGTCGCCATCATCATCATCGCCATCAGCTAGTTGGGCAAAGCGATTATAACAATTGCCGTACAGTTGTATTGCAGCCTGTACTTGACAATTGGTCGGCGACGCGGCGAGTCCCTGATGTCTCAGCCAGCTGTTGTCGCAGCGATTGTACCTCGGAGCGTAGATTGTTAAGCTCTTGGATACCAATCATCACGTTTTTGGCATCGGCGGTTGTGGCAGTTGAGGTAGGAACGGCGGCAGCTGAGGGATTAGTATTGCCCCCGCCGTTCTTCCTTTTGTTTTTCTTATTCTTCTTCTTATTGTTGTTGTTGTTGTTATTATTAGGGAGTTTAGTGGCAGCAACAGCAGTGGCAGCAGTAATTGTAGCGGCGGCAGCGGCAACAATATTGTTATTGATGTTGTTGCTACCGCCATCAGCGACGGCCAAGATATCATCATTGTAGTTGTTGTGACAATTGTCGTCGGCGTCGTTGTTATACATAGCGGCGTCGGCGTCGGCATTGTTGTTTATCATGATGTCATCGTTGTTGATATTGATGCCGTCATTGTTGCTGTTGTTGGCGGCACCATCATTATCGTTATCATCTCCATCTGATATTTCTTCCACGCTGCTGAAGAGACATGCCGAGATGTCGGAGGTGGAAGATTTCACGGACAATGATGACGATGAGGAGTGCCTTGATGCTTCCTCTTTAACGTTGGCAGCGTAGCGCCAATAATTCGCACCAGCCCCGCCGCTTGTTGTGCAGTCGCCGAGGCCATTATTGGTGATGGCCATTAGCAATTGGTGCGAAGTCGGCGGCTTCGAATGTATAACGCCTTCGATTGGTATAGCATCTGGATTGGCCATACTCTCCCTAGCCGCATCATTGTTGCCACCGACAGCGCCAATATCACCGCCCTCCATTACCGTTAAGGGAGGAGGCGTAGAAGTAGTGGCAGTGGTTGCGGTTGCCAACGCCATCGTTGCAGTCGCCATCGCTGTTGATGCTGCCTGCACTGCCGATATTGTGGCAGCGTCATTGGCAGTAGTAGCGGCAGCGGCAGCCGTATTTGGGTTGGCGGCAGTAGCAGCTCGGCGCGCACTCACCCTTACGCCTACTTTCCCATTGGTAGGTGGCTCGCAGGGTGTTCGGGATTCTTGGGCTTTGTCTTCACTTGTACCTTAATCTGGCCCCGCATAGTGGGTATGGGGCACAGTTGTAGCTGATGTTGATTCTAATGATTATTGTTTTGGCACTTTGTAACATTAATGTTAATGTTGTTGTCGTCGATACTTTTAATTTTTTATTGTTTATTTTTATTTTTTAATTGAATTATAATTATGATATCATTTGTTTGTTTTACTTCAAATGTATGGTTTAGGTTTTTATTTAGACTTAGCTTGCGTTTATATATTGTAGTTATTTCATATTGATTTAGATTTGCGATATTGGTAGTAGGCTTATTCGCGGACACCGAAAGCAACGCCGATGCCGCTAGCACGTTACTGGGCACGTTTTCGCCAACGTTTTGCTCTAGCGCACTCAGCTTGAGAGATGTTGTATTTTATTTCACAAAATAAAAATTTAATAGTAATAGTAAATAGTAAATGGAGGATAATATAAGCATTTAATAGTTGATAATAATATTGGAGAAAAGTATATATATAAATTGTAGTAGAGTAAAACACGTCCAATAGCTTCGGTGTTATACGCAAGATTGCTGTCATTTATTTCAACCCTCTCGGTACTCTCTCGTTCTGCCGATCTTTCTCAAAGTGTGTACGCATTCATACAAATCACAGAGTTGCTTAGGGCTACTACAAATGGGTATGTACAAGTACAATATATACATATGTATATACTTAGTGCTACTAGGAACAAAATGAGTGTATAAGTACAATATATATGCTTAATGTTACTACAGTCCCTTTCGGCTGGATTCAGGGAACTTTCAAGTCGCTTCCATACGGCGGAGTCCCACATTAAAAATCTGAAATTGCTAAGTTCTTCGCCTAATAATAACTTGTGTACTCTGCCTAATGCTTCTTTGCAAGTTCCAGACCCTTGCAAGTTCCCCCTTATGAAGTTCAGCCCTCGAACCATATCCAATGATATCACATCGGCTGTGACCGATGTCCCCTGCGATGCTACCTCATCTGAGCCAACTTAAAGTGCGGCTCTGGGCCCTCTACTTACTGTCGTCGCTGCACCCTTAACTCAACAGCCTCTCTATGTATTGGCAGCGGATAAGAACAGAGACGGTAATCTTGGAATACCGGCGGTATCAATCTCGTCGTCTCCTATCTCCTCGCCCGGACCACAAAGTTCTACAATCTCTGGAGTTGCTCAGCGAAACCCTTCACCATTGGCCGGCGTAGCTCCTAGGAATTTCGTCTTTGTTTTCCGCCTTAACCCTGGTGCTTCTGAAAATGATGTTAAGTCTCACCTGAGCAGCAAGTTTAATGTTTCTGGTACCGAATTTACCGTCTCAAAGATAAATTTTAAACAGAGTCGTGATATATCTTCGTTTAAAATTGCGCTTTCTGACGGTCTTTTGGGTAGAGTTCCGGATCCTACCGCATGGCCTGAACATGCCATAGGTTATGAATTTATACACTAAATAAATCCTCGGCTCCGTGCGCCTTAGTCTCCCTTAGCTTTGCCTTCAAAAAACTGATCGGTTCGTTTCCCATCCACTATCAAAACGTTCCTAGTTTACTAGGGAAACTTAGTAAATTACACGTTAATAGTGTCTCTTTCGATGCTGAAGTAATTGTTTTTACGGAAACGTGGCTTAACTCCTCTGTCTGTGACTCTGAACTCTTTGACTCTGACTCTGACTGCATTTTGGAGTTTGTTGCTGTTCGCATTCAAGCCTTTGACTACGCTGTCTTTGTTTCATGCTCGTACATCCCACCTAGGTCTGACATCGACATTTTCAATCAGCACCTGACTTTAATTCAGAACATCCACTCGACGCTGAGAGCTAACGACCACCTTATCGT
>VNJN01008130.1:0-11730 GCA_008042485.1 Drosophila mayri
AAGAGAAAATGCTGGAAACACATAACGAAAACAGAAAAGAAAAAGAGTATCATGTAGGACAGGTAGTTTATGAAAAGAAACACGGGGAAAGAAATAAACTTAAAACCAGATACAAAAATCAAATAGTTAAAGAAAGTTTACCAAACAAAATAGTAATCAACAATAGAAATAGAATTATTCACAAAGATAATATAAAATTCGAAATATTTATACATTATCTTTTTTTCTTTCCTTCCCCAGAAAATGTTGTATCAGATGCTCATCCTACATCTTATTTTATTAACAAAATCAGAAATAGTTTTAATAAAGAAATAATAAATTTGGAATCAGATAATATTAAAATAGATACTAATAGAAGGTCACAATGGGAAATTAAATATGACATTGAAGTAATCGAACTCATTTTAACACAAATAATATCAACTAGATCTAAAAGGGGAGTAAATGAGTTAGGCACCGTGTGGAAATGGTTAGCTGGAACTCCGGATCATGATGATTTCATTAGAGTTCAGAATAAAAATATTGAATTAATTGATAACAATAATAAGCAGGCTATTATCAATTCCAGATTGTTTAAAGAAATAGAATCTCTTTCCGATGATTTTAAAAATGTATTTATTGATCAAGACTTACCACTTCGAAAACATCGCCTAATATTATTAACATTTGATCTGCAAAATTTAATTGACACTATTACACTAGCAAAAATTGATGTATTTAATACCAAAATTTTAAGCAATGATGATATCATGGAAATATTAAAACATGAACAAAAACCAGTAATTATCGCAGACTTAATGGACATCTCCATTTTTAAAATCGCACTGCATAAAGAACTTTTGATAATTTATATAAAATACCCAATAATAAAAAACAGATGTGAAATATATCACGCTAGAGCGATTTCCCAAAGTGATGGAAAACTAATATTAAGCAATCAAGTCGCTAAATGCGAAAATATTTTTTATGAAATGTCTAATTTTAAGAACGAACTTTTTAATAATTATTGCACTTTAAGTACCGAAGAAACATGTTTTACCCGTTTGTTAAATGGTGAGAAATCCACTTGTAAAAAAATAAGAGAAAAAAATAAAAAAAATAGACATCATACAAGACGGTGCCATTCTTATAAATGGTAACAATATTAATAATATTTAATGGCACAACTGAAATTAATAATGTCTCATATCTGGAAAACAAAATTCTTGAATATATAACTACGAACCATTTCAAAAATTATGAAATATCCGATTACATATTATCAAATAACTTGGATCTTTCCTAAGATAATATAAACATTTTAAACCCTTTCGTTAAAATTAATAATACTAAAATATCACTTACCTTTATATTATTAATTTTAATCATTACATACTTGATTTTTTCCTATCTTATAAAATACAAAAATGCTATATTGTTTGTAATCAAAAAACATCGGCCAGAACCAGAAAAATCAATTAACCATGAAATTCTTTTAACAGAATTAAGAGATCATTTAAACGAAATTCATATTGAATCGGGACGATTCGTTTTAGAAGGGGGAGAGTTATCCAACCCTTAAATCCCTGACACTTACGGCTATTATAAACAAAAATTTCCAATTCCGCATTTGCCTTTGTCTTTACCTTTGTCGTCTTTGCCTTTGGCTTGAGATACGATCTCAGCTCGCCAGCTAAGTTAAACAAATCAAAATTATAAACAATATTTCAAACTCTGCATTTGCCTTTGTCTTTAGGTCCGATCTCGACTCCCCAGCTAAGTTAAACAAATCAAAATTAAAGTAAACATCAGCTTCCGATCGAGGCCCAATCAATTGCGCCTTTTGCAGTTCCCACCAAATTGCATCGATCATCGATCTTTGAATTTCACAAGGAAATGCAACATTTTCATCATAAGCTTTTAATCTAAAACTGAAGTTTAAAAGCTTCCACAAGAAAAGCTCATGGCCGAGGTTCTTTGAATAAGATTAAGTATAAAAGGGCAATGCCTTTTAAGATCAGGGTTCTTTTTGTTCTTTGGTTTGAGTTCGGCAAGTTCGATTGAATTCGGAAGACGGTTAAAGTTAAGTGTCTTGAACTAAAAAGGTCTATAATAAAGAAAGGTCTAGCACCTTATAATATAATTTTAAAAATAAAAAATTATATTTTTTTTATTTCATCGACTACGAACAATTTAATTTACACGTGTGTGTAGTTTTGTATGTATGTTACACATGCATTTGCATTTGTCCGTTATGTTCAAAAATATATTAACTATTTACTATTGGTAGCGGGTATCTCAGAGCGAGCTCTTTCGACTGTAGCTTTCTTACTTGTTTTTTGTTAAAATTCTGCAAGGGTATAAAAACTTCGGTGAGCCGAAGTTAGCTTCCTTTCTTGTTTCTCCTCTTTTCTCTCAAATTTACCGCTCTTTTCGATTCGTTTGCAGTCCACTAAATTCTGCGCTTCGTTTAGTTGGTTAGTTGGTTAGTCAGCTGACGGCTGTAAGCAGAAAATTGCACGCGCCGAATGATATATCCATTAGGGATATTCCGGCTAAGGGGAGTCTTGGGCTGCCCAATATTTTGAGTTGAAACCAACTTGAAATATTGAATTCTGATTCCAATAACCTGACCTTAAACAATACAACCAACATTGATAATTAAAAAAAAATCGTAAATATGTTGAACGTATTATATTTAGCAACTCAAAATTATGTGTGACAAATATGTATGAAGGTTTCATTGCATTTGCAATGCATTTTTAATAGAAGTTTTCTTGTACACAAACATGAGTTATCACCTCTTTAGTACTACTGGTGGTTCATAAATATTTAAAGTGAATAATTTAGTCACTAAATGTGCAATAAATATTTAAAGTGCAATTTACAACAGCAAACTAATCCTATAGATAGCCATAGAATCAGAGCTTTTTAAAGAAACGGATCTTACGGTTCTTGGGAAATATCCTTCCCATAATCATGAGTATACACTATTCGCCATCTGACATGAGTGTGTGTGTGTGTGTAGATGGGAGGGGAGGGGGTTGACCTTTACGCATTGCAAAACAATTAAAAGGTAAAAAGGGGAGGTGATGCGAAAAATGTTGGCTATGCTTCATGAAGTTTTGCCATCAATATTCCGCTCCCCGCGAACCCTTGAATCCTTGATCCCGACATGTTGATTGTGTGCGCGCGTCCACTATGTGTGTGTGTGTGTGTTATGGACACGTTGAGGCGATAAATTTGGTCATGCTGCGTTATTGAACCCTTCAACCTTATAAAAATTTATAAATGTCAGTAAACTGCTAAAGGTCGTCAAGCAGGCCTAAAGACCCAGCGCCCGGGATGTTAACTCCTTTTCCTTTTGCCGCGGAACAGCACAAAAATGGAGATGAAGATGAGGCCGCCACGGCATCGGCAATGAACTGATGATAGAAGTCCCACCAGCGGGATCCCGGAATGTTCTACCATATTTGGTAGGAAGCCGTAAGTTCATCTACAGAATTGGAACTACTATACCTGATCTCTCGGGAATTTATTCCCCATTTATTTGAAGAAAAAAGGCAACACACTATGTATAATTTAGCACAATTGAATATTGATGAAATGCCGACATCTCGAAGTTTTATAGCTTTGGGAAAAGAGTGTTTTTCCTAAATGAGAAATTTGTTTAGTTGGAAATTGAATTTTCTCAGAAGAGCACTTTAAAAATAATAACATGGCAAGAAAACTTGCCAGCGATAGAGGGGACGATGGAGAGGACATTCGTTTAAGTTTCGCTGAAAACCGAGTAATTTCTATGCAAAAGTGACCAGAGAAAGGATATACAATTTTCTGAGGAGTTCTAGGAGATAAAAGCCCGAGCCCCTGCAACTGTATCTCCCCATAGAATACTTTGCCCCTATTTGGCAAAGCCAGCCAGCCTTCTAGCTAGTTAGAAGCTATTTCAAAAACTATAAATATGGAAATACTCACTTTGGTGCCGCAATGCCAGGCCAAGAGAACCAGTGAGTGGACAGAAAAATACGTTGTGAAAAACGGAATGCACTGAGAAATATAATTGGAATATCTCAACAAGTTTGTTCAAATTATTTTCAATTAAATTCTATCTTACAGTCTTTGATATATAATACTAATATTGTATAGTTTTGAACGGAAGTTTTCAAAGTGGTAAAGGAGTAGTTTCTAACAGCATAAAATATATGTACATATATATTCTGGATCTATTTAGACATTGTCTATTAGAATATTTAATAAAGTAGAATATTAAAAATGTATTCTATTCCGGTTTCTTGCTATGTGAGATAAGCCCGGCGAAGGGAGTGCACCGGATAAAGAGGACACACAGAATGGAGATGAGGATGAGCATGAGGACACGGCACAGCTGCCGCACAACGTCACTTGAATGCGCAAACACAAAGACTCGCATGTGAGGCGAGGTCAGACTGGGCTTGGATCTCGGTTCTGTTTTAGCCAAGACGAGTGCTGTGCTCTGTCTCGACGAGGACCGCCAGGACTGATGGTGATAAGGACGAATGAGCTGCGACTCCGCACCAGCTCTTATAAGCTTGAACATAATTCGCCGGGTTGTCCTTGACGGAATCCTCTTTAACTATAAGCTGGCAAGACACGAGCCAAAAACGACTGAGCACACTCGTCAAAAAATCAAGCGAAGATAAAGATTTACATATCAAAATCTATCAAGAAATAAACAGCAAATAATCAGTTATCTTTTTAGCTCGAAAAGAAAAATATAATTATATTTATACCCTGAAGCACATGAAAAGTATTTTTTGTATTGTAATTTTAGGCAGAAATGTACGACCATACTTTTAATATATATATTCTTCATCAGCATCAACAGTCAATGAAACCTAGCCCTGTCCATCTATCTGTCCGTTTGTCTGACCTGCTTATGTTTTTGAATGTTTATTACTTTTGTTTTATTTTTAAGAAAATATAGCAAATTGCTTCTAAAAGAGAGCTATAATTTAACAGAAATAAATTATAAATAATTGATATAACCTTTTTATTTTTTAACATAATCCGATATGTTATATTTGCGACTTTTAGGTTCTTCTATTTTTTTTTTTTTTTTAACGTAAAACGATCGGTATATATAGTATACATAAATTGAAATATATTAAAATGTATATATATGAATAATAAAAATTGCAAAAATTATATCTTTTATAAGCTATATATGTTAGAAATATCTTTTCTGTTACGTTTTTATTATTCCATTAAGGGTAATGAAAGTTTAGGCGAAGTTCAGCCATATTTCACCCATCGGGGGAGTGGTCAGTGCTTTGAAGGACCTCCTCACATGGCACCCCTGCTCCTCGCCAAAAGGCTTTAGTTATTAAAAATGGTCAGACAGTTCAGAGAAAAATCCTCTTCTTGCGCCTGCCTGCTGTAGTATGTTTCCCTTGTTAAAGATGTGAAACCGTCTGCTAAAGCTCACTCAAGTGAAAAATTTGAAAACGTCCAGTAATATGAAATGAAATGAAATGCGAGGCCAGGACAGGCGAGGAGCAGAAAAACACATAAAGCAAGGCCAGAAGGAACACAGGGACGGGAGTCCGAGTCAGTGGCCATAAACGAGCCGGGACAGAAAGCGGAAGCTCACGTACGGCATATTAAATAAATTGAAAGCTCGGAAAGAAATTTGTCTTTTTTTTCATTTGAATTTTCCCCATGAACGTTGCACGTGAATTTCACAGCGAGACGAGCAGCGACGTCGGCATCGTGAATTACCCCGGCCGCCCATGTATAAAAGCGAATGAGAACTTTACATGGACGGTAGGGTACAACCCCATGTACTTTTCGGTTGGAAAACCATGTAGACTTCCTACCTAAAAGTCCGACTGGGAAGACACTCGGAGAAACTTCATCAATTTCAGAATCGGTGCCCGGGAATTTATGTTATCGGTAATTATTTTGGTAGTTTTTCAAGTGCTATCGCCACCTTGGGTACTTGCTCTTCCACTATCCCCTCCAACCACCAGACACCAGCCCCGTCATCACAAACCCAATCCCACTCTCACATACACTCTCGGTCGAAGAGTGAACTAAGCTTATTTACCCATTTTTACTAATGGCCCGGGAGAAGTCCAGCGGACAGACAGATAAATATGAAGGCGGGTGGTGGGGGCAAGGCGGCAAGTGGTCCACCAGAGACAACTGCAGTAATGCGATAAAGCTACACAAAACAGTACAGTGGTTGACTTGGAAAATCGAGCTATTTCCCAACGAAATACTATAATTGGGAATAATTAATAATTGAATAATAATTCTGAAACATCTAATAATTAAATACTAAACTTCATATCCTAACATTTGTTTTATTTTGTATACTAGCAAACACTTTAGTATTTAATTCTTTTATTTCGCAAACAGATAATATTTAATTATTGTATAAGAGGAAAATGAGGCCTAATGCACTTCTTTGATTTTATATAAAGCATAGTATCCAGACAGTAAAACGTTTCGCAGCGGAACAAATGTTTTATCTTTTCAAGAGTGACCATTTATTTTACTATCTGTTTGGCATATTTGGCCGGCAAATGATGCGGTCATACATGCTTTTTTACAATATTTTAAAAATGTAAATAAAAAATGAACAAGAAAATAAAAACTACTATTGCCATGGCAGAAATTATTGTCATAATAGATAAGGAAGATTTATAACCAAATAAGAAGCGATCCAAGTATTGGTTGAGGCCATACTTGCGAGATCAATTAAAGGGCAATATTCTCCCTATGTACGTATTGTTTACATGTGTTTATATCAATAATACGCTCCCTCTCACATTCTAATATCATGTCCTATCATAATCTAAGATATACTTCCCTTCTGCCCTCAGAATACGCCTATCTCTGCAATATCTCATCCAACACCATAAAATAAAAGTAATATTTCAAAACTTATTAAACATTTTAATATATATTATCAGATCTAAAAATTAGATGAATACAATTAATTAAATTCAATCCTATTAAATTGTATGTAAACAAAGTAAAAACAAACTGAAAAGAATACAGCCGAAGGCCCCAGACGCCATGGCTTCTGTATTAGATTTAAGTTTTGTAAACATTAGTCTACTATGTTATAATATAAATACATCAATAATTTACATTCTTATCATTATTTTTTGTTTGTTTTATAGCTAGTAAATCTGCAGCAAACTCCTGTGATGATTTTTGAAAATTTAACGGATATACGGAACTGAAGAAGGTTGACAGAGGGGCAATCGAGGGCTCGACCCTCGACAGCCCGTTTTATTAAATTTGCCATTCTTTTTCGCAGCCCGCTCGGAAAATACTAAAAAGTGCCACACACTAGTCTAGTTTATTTGTTTTCGTGTCAGGTTACCGGCCTTTAAAAACGGCCGCTGACGAACAACCGTTTTCAACTATTTGCCTCTCGCTCTCTCTCACTGCTTGGAGACAGTTTTTCACTGTCTGGATACTATGCTTTAATAAGAACGGATTTATATACATTATACATATATCAATGTTCATAATACATTATTTTAAATGGTTTGAATATAAATGAAGTCGGGATAAATCGAAACAGTAATAAACTGAGTGTCATGGAAGAAGCAGGAAGATTAATTTAAATTAAATCCCAAAAATCACGCCATTAACTAATATATGTATTAGGTAACTAATTATAGCGTGTTTTTTAGGATTTCAAATAAAATAAAAATCAACAAAAGATGGAAGATTTAGTTTGTTAGCAGGTTTAGTAAGCAAAGAAATGCAAGGTAAGCAATTAAAACTTTTGAAAAAATTCAATCGTATTAAGACTATTTTAATTAATTCCAAATTTGTGATATTTCTAATTACATTTTTGCATTAAACTGCAAATCCCTATTTCCAATATATCCTTCTTTCAAAGTCATACATAGAATCATAAAGGATTCTACTGTGCAAGTCCTTTGTCTATGCCTGCTGCTTGAATGTTTGCTGTTCGGAGCCAAGCCAGAATACAGTTTCCTAACATATTTGACCCAAGTCGGAGGAGGCTTCCATTTTTCAGTTCCCAATTCCACCTCCTCTCTCCCTCCCCCCTACTCCTCCTTCTCGTTAAAATCCAGCTGTGGCATGCGTTTGTTTGCAAACTTGATGAACTATGCACCGACGGCGTTCCCTCGCCTTTTCCGTTGCTCTTCGGTACTGCTTTCCACCCGGCTGCTTTTTCTGCATCCTTTTCCATTTCCCTGTTGCAGATAAAGTGGGCAGCTCACAATTTGGGATGGTCAAGGTCGGGCCGTCAAATATTGACATCGTTGATCACTTCCAGCAAAATGCATTGTGTGTGTCGAAACCTTAAGAAAAGTCTTAGTTTTTTTTTACACTAATTTATCGACTTCGAACATAAAAGTAAGTACAAAATTGGTTTGATTTTGAAATGGTTTTAAGATAAACCAAGCTTTAACATCTTAAATTTATTCTTAAATTTATGTCTTATGTCCGTTTGTGTGAAACAACAGATGGGAGTATATAAATGTATTTTATAATTTGGAATTACCCAATTTTCTCTCGAAAAATTAAAATTCGTAAGCTATAATTCCATGTTTAAAGTAATTTGGTTTACAAATAAAAAACAACAATTTAACCATAATCAAACGATGAACATGGGGGTTATGAGATGTAACAACTCCCAATTTCCGACTTAAATAACAATATGCAGTGTGGTCTCAGATTCACTATTTATTCGTCCGGCACTGCCGGCGTTACCAGGTCGACTAAAGCTGTGTACATTAATACTGTAGTCTATTGGTTTTGAGAGAGCGCGTCACTCTCATCCAAGCCGTCGCTCTTCGCTGCCGGTACGGATCTCCACACCCCTTCTTTTTTCTCCAGACGAAGCTTCAGGTTGTCGTTCGGCTCAGGGAGGTCCTTTGATGCAGGAGTTTCCTGTGGCGTCAGAGTTTCGGCAACCGGCTGTAACGAAATAGCTGAGGGAGACATCTCAACATCGGGGCTCCCCGAATTAGACGACTTTGATGAGTCTGCGCCGATGATCTTTTTCAAATGGCTTACATTCCTGGTGTACGTCTTACCACCACCAGAAATTCGAACAACATTTCCCTCTCGGTTAGTTACTTCATATGTGGTTGTATCGAATGTTGGCGTCAGCTTATGCGGGAATACCACGTTCTTTAGGATAACTTTGTCACCCACTTTTATATCGATCGCTCCCGCTTTCCTAGCGTTGTCTGCTAACTCTTTCCCTTTCTCTTTCTTCCGGATGTCTCTGTCTTTCTCTTCTGAATCAACCGTTTCTCCAACGATGTCCTGTATGCCAGGAATTTTGTTCGTTATCACCCTGTTGAACATTAGCTCTGTTGGTGGTGCCCCCGTGGTCCCGTGTGGAGTGACGTTATACATTAATACAAACTTTTGAATTTCTTTCTTGTAATTGTCATCATTGGCGTGAGCTATCTTTAGGCGTTTTACAAGAGATCTGTTCATATTTTCGACTTCGCCGTAGGCCTGAGGCCAGTATGGGGGTGTAGGCATTAGCCGAAGTTCCCCGCTGACAAATTGCCTCCCATTGTCAGTTGTTAATGCTTCCGGGAATCCCAGTCTGGAAAAGATTTCTTCCATTTCCTCACTAATGGTTTTCGATGATATCGACTTGATGAGTTTGAACTCCATGTACCGCGAGTAGTAGTCTATTAGTACGAGTACATTCTCACCATTTGGTAAAGGGCCCAAAAGATCCTTCGCTAAGCATCTCCAAGGTCCATTCGGGAACGGATGCCTTTTCATTGGAGCCGGATTCGATGGCATTGATACCAAAAGGCAATCGCGGCACTCCTTAACATACTGTTCTGCGTCTTTGTCTATTCACGGCCACCATTCCAGACGGAATGGCTAGTACGGGCTAGACATATTTGAGATCCATGAGTCCTGACCAAGGCATGTCATCACGTCTATTATTTCCTCATCCTGGGTGCTCATCTCCGTGACCTTTGATATGGAGAGCGATCTAGGAATTGAGGTTGACACCACGCGAAATATGTGTTCCTCACCAGCCCAGTCATAAGGGTCTGTATCGGTTACTTCACAAAGTCTTGATAGTGAGTCGGCAATGTTTTCCTCTTCTGCCTTATATACTATGCGGAATCGGTAAGATTGTAATCGCAGCAACCACCTTTCAATCCTGGCCGGAGGTCGCGAAGTTGGTTTAAAGATTGCCTCAAGAGGCTTGTGGTCAGTTATAAGATCAAACTGTAATCCCGCTAAATAGTAATAGAATTTCTCCACAGCCCACACCAATGCTAGGCTTTCTTTTTCTGTTTGTGAATATCTTTTGTTTATTCACTTGTTCGTCGATACTACATGTTTTTATGACCTTCTCCAAAGTAAGTTCATTTTCCAATAGCTTCTTTTTTAGCTCCAATGAAGCCCAGACATCGAAGATTCTATCTTTAAGGCAGATATCCTCTATCTGTTCTTTTGTCTCTCCAAATGAACATTTAACTATTTGGCGGCGAAGCCTCATCAAGAACTCTGTGAAACATTCTCCCTCTATTGGGGTCATCGACCGAAACAAATGTCTCTCAAACGCCGAGTTGCGCTGTGGTGAAAAATACTCGTTCAATTTGGTAATGAGAGGTGTTAAGACATCATTTTCCTCCTTCTCGTCAAAGGGAATTAATGCTCCCGGAATGCTGTAGACTACAGCCTGTAGCTGCAGTCCGAAGCTTATTTCTTTTCTTATATACTGATGTGATCTCCTCCGTGTCAATATATGTACAGTTTGTCAACTAATTGTTTGCAAAATGAAAAACGTCATTGCAATTCAATTTAAAGTTGAATTTTAACTAATAAGAGTACGATTTATTTAATTTTTTTCTTACATTATTGTTAAGGCACTTAATAAGTACAAATAAAAACTAAAAAAAAATCATATATCAATATAAAACGTAACAAAAATCCATAAAAACAAAAAAAAAAAAAATGAAAACATCGATTAAACTTCTGAGGAAAACTTATAAACTATGCTACTAATATTTTGTGTGGTGACCTTTGGCATCTAGGACTGCCATTAGGCGACGAGGCATAGAGTGTATGATTTCCTTTAGGTCATAATTTTCCGTTAATCTCGTCCATTCCTCTTGGATTACTCTAATTAAAGCCTGCTTAGTGGTGGGTCCCCGTTTAGCCACCTTTTTCTTTAACAACGCCCACAAATTTTCTATTGGGCTTAAGTCAGGACTCTGGGCAGGAGTGTCAATGACTTTTGTGCGATTATATAGAGTCCAGGTCTTGCAAAGAACCGACTTGTGCTTGGGGTCGTTATCTTGATAGAGTTTGAAATTCAGTTTTCGTGAATCTTGAGGGTTAATGAAGCC
Source organism: Drosophila mayri (assembly GCA_008042485.1). NCBI lineage: Eukaryota > Metazoa > Arthropoda > Insecta > Diptera > Drosophilidae > Drosophila > Drosophila mayri. The sequence continues at coordinate 11,352 of VNJN01008130.1, forward strand.
AAAATTCCTCGCGCTTGTAGCCAATTCCGTTTTTAATATATCCAAAAAATCATCACAAAAAATTACATCGTCCCAGTACTCGACCGGCCTGTTAACGTTGGCTATAGAGAGTTGTAGCCGCCTTTCGATGTTGAGAGCCGAAAGTAGAGGCTTCTTTCTGGCTATGTGTGAAGAGTATTTGTGGGTGTTCAGCACTTTTCGGACAGTCTCGTGGCTCACTATCTTGTTGCAGTCATTTTTTAGATCCAAAGCCAACTGCCTGAGTGTAGTTTGCGGATTGTCTTCGATCGTTTTCAAAATTTTTGAATGGTCACGCCTGGTAAGCTTTGGTGATCTTCCAGCAGAATTGTTCAAGTGCAGCCGGTTTTCTTTTTCTGCT